>JAIPRK010002428.1:0-20086 GCA_025469195.1 Chaitophorus viminalis | reverse complement strand
TTATTTTTTATAGTTTGTCTATATATATATATATATATATATATATATATATATATATATATATATATATTATATCCGTTATACTCGTCGGGTCGAGTTGAGCCGCCTCCGAGTAAATATACAATATACATATATACGCGTAATGCAATGGCCGTTAACATAATATTAAACTCGTCATTTGCGAAACGATAGAGGTATACTGTTATGGTTGCGGTTGCGATGCGAGAGGTAGCACGGCACGCAAAATGCAATGCGTTTTATTGCGAGAGATCGTGGATTTAAGTCGCTCGGACGACGAGCATATATATCTAATATAATATAATATAATATATAAATGATACACCGTGTATTAAAGAAGGACCACGTATAATAGCGTAAACTGAGATGCAATTATACTGTAAGAACGCATATTATATCCACCCCCTCCCACTTGCATTTTAAATACGATCGTTGTTTGCGAAGAAGCTTTGTACTCTGAGCGTTTTTCAGCTAATCATTTAATGTGTGCTTCGACTCATCAAGCAACATTTGAGATTGAAAATTTTATCTAGTTCGTACCTATATAATATATTTTATCTTTTTGTCTGATGATAATTGTTTGGATACTTATCACTAACATTCCCAAAGTAATAATATGCCTAACTAAATATTGACAGAAATCGCTGGTTATGTCTTAGTTTAATTCGATGGTAAAAAATAAGGGTTAGAAATTCTTAATAATTATGTACTTAAAATTTAAATAATGTTTATTAAATGTATAAGTTACTCTCCCATTTGTGTTTGAATAAGATTCCCAATACCAAGAAATGTAATAAACATACATATGAACATATGTATGTATACATATATACTTAAGAATCAAATCTAAATAATCGTATGTTATAATAAATTTACCTCCTTTACATAATTTGAGAATAATTATAGTTTTGAATGAAAATCGAACAAAAAATTATTATTCCTATTTCACTGTTTTCACTTTGAAGACGTCCAAAAACGTTATGACGCAATAGTCTATTTATACAATTTTTGGTGCCACAGCTAATAACTATAATACTATATCTTTTTGGCCCTCAAAAAATCTAAAACACGTCACTGCTCGGCAAACATGACACAATTTCGCGAGGCATACGATTTTCTTAACGCATATTTTCTGCGGCGGCACTGGAAGGAATAAACGCATACAACGCGGGGACGAGGAAAGATTTTTCGATCTTCGGACGGTACGCAGACAATGTGGTATATTATATAACATAATAATACGACTGCAGCGGTCTAACGAGTCTGTATGTGTGCGTATATAATATAGCTTTTCAGTCAACGTACGTACACACACATACACACACACGCGTACACATTTCAATGCGTATAATAGCAGTCGTTTTGACGATCAGGTGCTCAGATCTTCCTTGCCAAATCCCTACGCACGAATTAATTTGAAAACGCGCGAGAACCCGCGGAAAAACGACTACGCTTAGTCCTCCTCACACGAAGACGTATAACAGCTGAGCAGCCGAGGATAACCTAACTACGTGTCTACTGCTTGGGATAGAAACAATATCATATGCATGTAGCATGTGCAAATTAAAACATGTGTGTGTGTGTGTGTGTGTGTATTAAGCATCTGGATTTGTGGTCATGTATATATGTATGCATTAAAATAGATTCCAGTACGCTACGTCTCTACCATCACAAATCAGCCACCTCCTTCCGCCTTCATCGTCCTTTATATACGAAAATGCATTTTTATTTAATCTCATCTCGAAAATTTCGCCGCAATGAATGCAATATATATATTATGTGCACGATATGAATTGTACATACTATATAATATTATATCGTTTACATAGTTGCATACGTCCCGACGATATTTGACTTGAATATTTAGCACTTAAACGGAACGCGAATTCCTATTTTATTTATTTATTTATTTATGTTTTATGAGAATATTATTTTCACGTGCCATATATAATATATATATATATATATACTTGTATGCTTGATGAAAAAACGCATTTAATATTATTGTAGATAATTCTAATAGTTATATTTCAATTTTTTTGTTAGGAAATACAATATTTTATATCACAGTTTTCGGGGTAAGATATATCGGAGAAAGATATCGATGTATTTATTAGCCAGGCCAGTTAAAGGTAAATACATGAAAACATTTTTAACGAATCTTATGAAATCATACCATATTGACCATAGTATCATAGATACACCAACTGTTTGTTGACATCTTAATTTTGCCAACCCTGGAGGGGACTAGGTAAGTCTGTTCAACACCTCTTACTATTGTTAAAGAAATTAATAACATTTGCCATTGATTTCAAAATAATACAATTTGAATACGATACCTAATTTAATGTAGTGACTTTTTGAAATTATATATTTTTAAAGGCGAAAATCCAATAAATTCATATTCGCAGAAAATGTATTGTATAACAGCAAAATTTCATTTTCAGGATTCAAAAGTGCGATCCCTTTTCTCGCTACTTATCCTCAACAAATGACGTCACTGTATCTAACGTACATCATTTACAATATTGTTTACTATCAAGTATCGATTAGAGTTCAACGCACGAATCGATTAAAACCGACTTGTAAGTACAAGTAATAAAGTATCACCGTGTAACTGGACGCTAGTTATTATTACTGTCCCGAAAATATCATATACTGATAAGGATATCGATCCTCGATATGGGTCCATAAGCGACTGTGTATTAGTATAATATTCATGATGAAAAATGTACCAATTTAACCAATATTATCCGTACCTAGAAAGAAACAAGATTTGATGCAAATCAATAACTTATTCCCATGTGAAATAATATTGAAGGTGATTCGGATGAAATGAATCATAAATTTAATTGATTAACTGAATATTGTTTGTTGAGGATGCGATATTTTATAATGCGATGGCATTGTAGAAAAATGTCATAATCGCATTTGATTATAAGTTTATACGGCGGTTTTTATAGACCGTGAAATATCCTAAGGGGTAAGAGTACCTTGTGCCCTCCCCTCACCGTATCTGAAAATTGTGGCTAATATTATTAATGTCAAATATGTACAAAAAAATTAAAAAAATAATAATTCTGAATACGCCACTGTACATATATTTATGCATTGATACATATTAAAAAATAATTGTATGGATACTAATAACAACAAAGTACCTTATAATACAAAAGTATTTACCTTGTTATTGCAGTGTAGCACGAAGCAATCTAGCTGAATAAATTATACTCGTGCACAACGTTCTTATTTTCTTACAATTATGATTTGAACATACAATGGACATGTTTTAAATTAAATTATACCACAACGATTCCAATTTGAAAAATAATGAAAACAATGACTTGCACTTTCGTCGAAACGTAATAGCAAAAACTTACTATGGTAGGTGTGCCATTTTTAAAATGTTTAAATCACATAATATATTAATAAATAATAATCATAATAATATACTAGTTTAGTAACATATAACACAATAATGAAATAAACGGGTGATTACCGTTGAATTTATTACAACAGCCGAGCAGACTCTATTATTACAAATCAAACAATAGAACTTCACAATATGTCTCCCGTTCGGTGTGCACGTCATAATATTTTATCACGAGTATTACTTATGTCTCGTCACGTTTCCCACTGTAATCTCCGGGGCGAAAACACTGAAACTTTTTTTTTTATATATTAGAGCAGTAGTATTTCATCCAACGACTACAAATATATCTGTTTTTTCTTTTGTTTTCAGACTACGTCATTATTAAACCTTATTATTATTACTATCCGCACTGTGAAATGCGATATAAAACAGGGGGGGGGGAAGAAAAAAGAAAATATGGTGAAAACCGCGTCATCACCACGCGGCCTGTCCCCGAAGGGGTTGTTTTTAAAATTCCAGACTTGTGCTCGATATCCGTTGCAATCAGCTTGATGGCTATACTCTGGTGTGCGCGTATAGCCTGTGGAAATCGGCGGTTTACGATCAATAAACTGTCAGGTCCCCTGCAATATTCACAGAGACCTACTAATTATTTCAAACCTTCGGCGACCTTTGCGGGCAGTAAAGGCTGACAAGTAGCCAATGCAGTCACTACCCATGTATATAATATATATAAGTATATAATGTACCTATATAGTGTGAGAATAGAGACGGACGTTGCGAAGGTCGAACACACTGAGATGAGGCTCATCATTTGCACCCTATGGTCCATATGTCTGAATAATTTTTATCCGTACCGATAAATATCCTCCGTCTATTCGACACGTTAATGCGCTTGAGTTTTATATAAATATACAGTTACATATTATTACGAACCGTGTTTGAGTCGTATATTTATTATGATTTTTGAAAAAAATGTCTCATAAAATTGATAATATAATGAAAAAAGTCATAATTTTTTTTTTTTGCAACATTTTTATTATATATATATATTGATGTTTTATCATTTCTCTGATATTAATACAATACGAATTATCGAGTAAAGGTTTGTGAACAGCGTTATTTAGTTGAAAATTCTTCCTTGTTAAATTATTGTTTAAAAAAAAATCAAATATTCACGTAGTTTGCGCAACAACAAAATACTTTCAGTGTAAATATTTATGTTCATTCGATTGTCTCGAATTTCAAAAACTAAATTCTAGAACCCTGGCATAGTTTA
The DNA here is from genome assembly GCA_025469195.1 of Chaitophorus viminalis. Lineage (NCBI taxonomy): Eukaryota > Metazoa > Arthropoda > Insecta > Hemiptera > Aphididae > Chaitophorus > Chaitophorus viminalis. The sequence goes on along the minus strand of JAIPRK010002428.1, from coordinate 15,416 downwards.
TATTATGCCCATTAAAAATATATTCGTTTTGTTTGATTTATAACAAAATATATTTCCTTGTTACAATTAAGCAACATTTTCAACAATATCTAAAATCGGTATTAAATTAGTCTATATTTTTAATTTTGAAATGTAAACACCAAAATTGGTTGCAGAGAACAATGTTTTATTTTGTACGATATTTATATTTATTGTTAAATACTAATGTATTATATATTATATCCAGAAGTTATTGAATTTTGTTAATATATCAGTATATCACTGTTGATTTTTTCATGAATTTTTTGTACAGTATTATGTAATTGTAACAACAATTCCAAAAAACTATTCTTGTACTACTAGTACAGTAATTTGCCTGATAATAATGTTATCTAATACAGAATTATTTGTAATTTTATAGTTTTAATCAACCATAAAATATGGTTGCTAGAACGATGTTTTCTACTATTATAGTTTCGCCTTACTATATTATCGTGTATTATACTATGTACGTGTAATATAAGTACCTGTGTTATATTATGTAATGTATATGTATTTATCTTATTTCAAACAAAATTTTTACCAACGAAAAAGAATAACTATATTATTGTGCAGTCAAGTACCTGATGCGATTTTTGAGTATTTTGAGGTATTTTAAATACGTATTTCTGGAAAATCATATACATCGAAGATGTTTGGACAACATAGAACTACAACGTTTCGTAGACACTGGTGTCTATTAAAGAATGCAATAAATCACAGCAACAAAATTATTATTTTTTTTTTTTCGGTTCGACGCTTTTTATTATTATTATTAATATTTTATAGACCACTACATGGTTTTCGTACGTTTTTTTTTTTCAAAAAAATAAAATAACTGCCCGCTGTCCAGAGACATTGAATTTCTGGAAAAAAAAAATACAAAAAAAAATTAATAAAATTAACAACTCATTGGAGGGATGTGCACACGGCACGGAAGCACGCACGGAACGATTAAAATATTATGTAGGACCGTGAGATTTATAATGATGCATTGTTTTTCAGATACGGAAGACTGTTGTCATTACAAGATTATGAACAAAATGAATGTACAGCGACTAAAAAGGTATCTCAGTGGATATGGTGTACCTACTTGATATCACGCAATGACAACGTATAGTTGTTATACTTTTTTTAAATATTTAATAACATTTTTCCTGACGTGGCTAAGTGCAACAGTTTATAATTAGTTGAGCATAACAATTAAATGTGGTTATACTATGTCTATAATATATAGTACCTATATTGTTTATAACAGTATTTTGAAGAACTACTGTCGTACTGTTTCTTCAAGTAGGTTCTGCAAATATAACATTTCTGTTTAGATATTGTAGTATTCAATACTAAACGTTTTACGAGTTAGATAGCCCGTACTATGGATACAACTACATAATATAGTCCCTGTAATAAAATGATTTACATTTTTACGTATTCTATTTTTCTTCACTTCATAAGCTGTTATAGTTGCTACGTAAAAGTTGTAAAGTTGAACCATTAGTTATTACCATTGAAACACAAGGTTTTCAATACAGAGTTTAAATACTCTACTGTTAGCTGAAAAATATACGTTTACAATGCAGAATATTATCTAGCATTTTATCACAATTTCGAATACTGCACTTTAAAATGTGCATTAACAAAAAAAAGTCCTCAGTTATTTAACGGTTATTGTTATTACTACTACTTGTCGCTATAGATAATATTTTTCATTGGAAACTATTTATTTTATTTTTTTGTAGCTATATAATATATTATATTAATACTCATTTATACCTTATACCATTTCAATTCTGTCCTTTTAACTGTATTTTAACCATTTTATGAGCATCGTAATTTATTTACTTCTATTCTTGCTTCTTAGTATTGATAGCAGACAATTTTACAAAATATTTCATAAAAAATACTTAATATCTAAGTATAATCCTGAGTCAGATATGAAAATAATCAGCGTCAAAAAAGCTGATTGTGATCTTGCAACTTTTGTTTCAAAACTAATTTAAAGTTTTCCATTGACCAGTGTCGGTAAAGTTATTTAGGTTTCTTAACCTAAACAAATAACTTTGAAAACGTTTTTTGTCGTACACGTATAATGTGTTGTGAGCATGTAGACAGAAATAGTGGCAGATTCTCGGAATAAGAAAAATAGTATTTTGATATTATGTTCGACCTGCAGATGACATTCATTGAACAGAATATTGCTTTGAAGATGCCAAACACAGAGTAGTACCAGGGCCGTGTTTAGAATTTTACCTCCTTGGGCCAACAAAATTGTGCCACCCTCTCCTATTTATAAGGAATGTTATATATATTTTTAATTAATGTTTTAAAATTTTTCACCCCTAAAAAATTACTGTTAGGAACAACAAGGGACCGTTGCCCTCCCCCCAAATTCAGCCCTGAGTAGCACAGATTTACAAGCCGAACGATTTAATTTCGTATAGACTATAAAGTAATACGATTTCGTTTGATTTGAAAAAAAATAATAATTTTAACTTGATAATATCACAGATCAGGTATACACTTTTACTATGTATAATATGCTCGTACGAATATACCATCATATCAGTGCAAACATACTTTAAAATTGAATGAAATTTCACGTTACACCCATAACACACTGGTACAATTAGATATTATTTTGGCAAATCAAACATAACCGCAGTGCATAATATATTACATTATTACTCTATTCAGGTCTGTTCTACGTGGGTTTGTCAGTATGATATTCTATCGATCGTATCAAACGGTTAGTTTTTCTTACACGTCCGTCCGTCTCAACATCGATCTCGATCTGCAACCCATTGCCTTCATCTCGTTAATATACTTTCTAGAAAAATATCTCTTATTTCCTCGCAAAGTGAAAAATTAATGTAACGCACGCAAATTAATCGATTGTAGGTACTGAATCTATTAATTAATTTAAATAATCATCATAATACAGCCGTATGTATCGTCAAAAAACCAACGCGATAATAAAAACGAATGGAATATATTATTATTATTATTATTATTATTATTATTATTTTATTATTATTATTATTATTATTATTATTATTATTATTATTATCATCATCATCATTATTGTGTTGTCGTTGCGGTGGTTGTCGGCGACAATGATTATGATTATATTTACATAACAGAATATTACGTCACTTTCACTGTACCTATATAGTATATATCATATGGTTTATGCTTATATAGTATTTGGTGGCGTGCGTTAATGGACGCGCTAGACTTGTGCCGGGCTAGTTAAACCGATAGACCGTATACGTAGAGCAAAAGTCCTATACAGGACCGTACATATTTTATTCATCCGGGGAAGGGGTGAAATTATGTATTCATAAACACGTTTAAAATGTAAATGGTCCAAGAGGAAAAGTGTATAATATGCAAATCAACGCAGATGTCTCTTTAATGGAAATTTTGTTTTTATTGGTATAAGCGAATAATCAGTCGTGCACTTTAAACGTCGTTATACGTACCTATATACCTGAAACGATATTTTAGATTTTTTTTTTTTTTATAATATTTATTTCCATTTTAATTAAAGTAGTCGATTTTATTGGTGACATTAAACACATAGTAATATTAAAGTAATGTCGACTTTTTGTCTGCTACGTGTCGATTGCGATCTGATTACACTATACAAACCCGTCACGAATCACTTTTACACATTATATTATTACCTACTATATATATGTATACTATACGAAGATATAATGTTATGTTTGTCGACGAAATCTTGAGTCATTGGAATGAAATAAAAATACATTACCTTTGCAGCGTGCGCGATAAGAACACAAGGCGACTTATATTATACCCGTAACCGTACAGTTCCACGTTTTTTTTTTTTTTTATCACAACTCGCAACCAAACGTGTTACTGGATATTACGTATAACAATAATAGTTGATCATTCGATTTTTAGCCCTCGAATTCAACAATGAATTATTCAAACAGGAATCTAAAGTTCAATGGTCACACAGGTGCTCGGGTCTAACGGTATTTCGTATACACAATTACAAACACATGCACATTATATTATCGTGCACACGCACACACAAACATACTGGTGTATATATATATATAATAACATCATTTGTATATAAATAAAGCCATATAGATAGGTATACACTACACGCATATAGGGGCATACTGGCTTATCTACTTGTAGATTTGATTTTCCTCTCCGCATGATCAACACAAATTCAATTTATTCTACGATTTTTTTTTTTTTTTAATATCATTTTTTTGTCGGTTTTATTTTTTACTGCTAAACCGCATGTCTATAGTTTACATATTTTCGTTTACAGTTACCGAGGAAAACCCATAACTATACGTACGACGACGCATGCACAAGGAAAACAAAAAAAAAAAAAAAACCATAGTTATTATAATATTCATATCATTCGACAACTTTCGACGAGTCGTATTACAAAATCTCATATTATACTCCCGTTGATTAAAAACAAATAATAATAAGCTTGTTTGTAGTTTATAAACCGTCGCTGTAATTAGCACGTACTATGTATATCATCCCTGAAATATGACACAAAAATCTACATAATATTATTATTATACCACTGTTTAAAAAACAATTTTTTAGCACACAAATAGCAACATTATATTTAGATGTTATTTATGAATACTGGCATAAAAAAAAGTGTAAGTTTGTTTTAAAATTTTCATTGTTAGTGATTAAGAATCGGCTATGTAATTATTATGTAAGTACAAACATTGCAGGTTCTTGGAAAAAAACGTTACGTTTCATAAAAAAGAACACATTTACTATAAAAGTTTTAAATAAATAATGTGGGCACAAAATAATGAAATCAACCAATAAATATGGTAGGTAATAAAATGATATTTAGTTATGCTGTATGATGTACCTACTTGTAGTAATAAAACTTAAAATTAGGTGTTAAATAATATATGAGAATAGTAGGTGTATTATGTATATATATTTATATATATGTACGTATACATTTAATATTTTCTTTATAATGAGTGACGTCCTATAAAAAGTCATATACCAAAATATCAAAGGATATAAGTCCAAGAAGACGTGTAATACGTGAACCCACACTCTAGAACCGTCTACACATAGATTTATATCATATATTATAGTTGTTACGCGTTTACCTTAAAACCCCAGTTTTCAAATAGATATATAAATAACGAAATAGCGTGTAGTTAACGTATTCAATTGCTTATATTTGAACTGCGTTTTAAATAATTAATAGGTACATTTTTTCAGTGAAATAAAACAATATACGAAGTTTTTTTTTTAAAAAATAGCTATAAGCACAATGTATTGTTTATTCATAACAATTGTATACTTTTATAATATCATTCAAACATTTCAATTATAAATAACAATGCATACGTATTACGTTGTATACCTACTCTGTATATTTCCGTCTCAAGCAATAATATTTCAATAAAAGTTTTAAAACTGAGTCTACCGAGAAAATACAATATAGTTAGACATGTTTAATATTATATTCGAGTTGTTTATTAACTTTTTTTCAGATTTCAAGTGAAACGATGAAGCTATATTGGTTTTACCATGAAGTGTGTAGTGTGTGTTTTTTTTTTTGTCTGTGTGGTGTGTAAACGATTTCACCCAGACTCACTGATTTCATGTTTAAAAGATCAATATGGCAACATCATTCACCCATCCCTGCATCTCAACCCGATCAATCCGTAATTGTTCCGTAATATAATACCTACTCCAATCAGACTAATAGGCAATAGTCTGTCTGTTCGTTATTATCATGATAATAATTCTTATCTGGGAGTATTTCACGGATTATAAGCTTGCAGCATATGTGTGTAATATTATATATGAGTGTCAGTGACGTATCGATAACGAGGGAGGGGGTAGGGGGCGAAAATGTTGGCTTAAGGTTCAAAAAATAATATCGATATCAATCGCATGTATAAATAAAACTATGCAAATTCCAAAATTTACAAATTAACCCCACGCCTCCTCTTCTATAAAAATCTGGATACACCACTGATGGGTGCGGTAGTTGTTTATTTTTCATCGTTTTTCCGAGAATACGTTTGACCAGGTACTCATGAAGTGGATGTGCGTATAGTTATTATTCAGCATTTTATTTGCGCAGCACGTTGTACGATAATATGTTATATTATACAATGCAAACTCAAACCGCCGTCACAGAGTTGAATGGTTAGCGATAGTTCAGGAAGCCGGGTGGAATTAAAATCGAAGAATCTAAAACAGTGGGGCCGCTTTAGATAATGACGATATTAAATTATTATATTGTTGTTATTATAATACCGAAAAATAAAAATCTACTCGCGCACGGATAAAAATCGCGATACAATCTTTCAATTACAATAGTGTTCATTATAAAACCATTGCTGTATATTTCAACAATATATAACATGCAATCACGCACCAAAGACACAGAGTTATTACGAAAAAAATTATAGTTGGTAGATGTGTATTATGGTAGATAGGTGATCTGATGGTTGCTGGAGTGCGGTAATGCGTAGACCTACGTATACGATTGCGATCAGCGGATACTTTGAGGTTGCATGTACGATAATATACATGTATAGTAATGTACATACAATAGTATTCGAATTAGTGGAATTAAATTGAATTGAAAAATACGTATAATAAATTTTCAAATACCTAAAAATTGGAAATAGATAATATAGGTAACTATATATCAATTATTATCGTGGTCACGGTCAACCGCGTCGATTTTATCTTGTATTCTCATATTAATCACGTTGAACTCGGTGAACAATACAACGATTGCGTATTATATAAGTATATATAATTTTATATTATAATACGCGATACGTCGTCATATGCAATGTAATTGTATGTCACGCGTTTTCAGCGCACACTCGACGACGACGACGATGACAACGTACAGATTGCATTATTGTTCTGACGTTAACGCAATAGTAATCATTTTTCTGGGTAACACTAAAACTAGCGCACAAAATATTACAGCTAAGGGCTTCCACGTACAAAAACTCGAAGGGATAGGGGATAAGCAAACCCGTACGCATATGAATATAATATAATGGTTTTATAATAAAAACGCGACATATCTCGTACACATATAAATGATATTACGAGATATATTCTATTACAATATACTGACGTTATAATACTGGAAGATGATGTCACATGTCTCGCTCCAATAATTCTCGATTCTAAATGTGGACATTAATTTTGAAGATCCGGATTTAACGATTTAAGTCTATCCTCTTGGTGCCTAAATCGTTTTTATGTTTTGTATTTATAAAATATAAATATCTGATGTCTATTAAAATAAACAAATTTTCCTACCTCCGGAAACCTCTGACCTATTTTTATAATTTGTAATCGTATATGCCGGATGTTCATTTAAATGGACATTTGTTTTTAGATATTATTTAATTTTACATATAAATTCTATATAATAAAATTAATATCTAATAATATTCTTTTATAGGTGATAGAAGAATGATAAAAATATTTATATTAACTATTAATGTTCCTTATCATATCGATTTTGAGTCTATAACATCATATCATACAAAATGATAATAAAATAGACTCGGCACTTGAGGGAGGGGGGGGGGTAGTAAATATAAATGTCCATTTCAATGGACATCAGGCACATATGATTACAAAGTTATAAACAGGTCAGGCGTTCTAGGGAATAACACAAAATGTCCATTAAAATAGACATTAGCCGTATTCGGTTACTAACCAGAGGCTTAGTTTTATCAAAAAAAAAAAAATTGATATAAATCATAATATCTATCTCTGTAGTACACGAAAAACAAAATAATGATTGTATATGATTGGATTAAAAATCAATCAATGTCCCATGAATAATTTTATAAATTTGGTTTAAAATCCGTATTATTTATTGAATCATTATTAGACATTTGATAATAAATTCATAGTTTTGACATACATATTATACAATTACAATGTTTTATTTTAAGCCATGAATTATAAAATCTAAGGCCTATATTTAAGATGCATAAGAAAACCATAATCTGTGGCACCAGTTGGTACATTGCACGGATGCAACATGATTGCGTTCGTTCTACCTTTTTACAAGAGAAAAACTTAATACGATCGCATTCTATGAAATATAAAGGTTTCAATTTTTCTTTCCAATTTTACAGACGGATTTTTAGGACTGATAACAAAAAATTAAATTGTCGGCTTGATTAAAAATTGTTTCAGCCCTTAACTGGGGCTGACATATATATTATATTTGTAATGCCTTGGATAGCCTAAGCACTTAGAGAGGGATAGAAACCTCTATCTCAGAGGACGGATGTTGACTAGAGTGTTTTTAAGGTGTAGAAAATAAAATAGACTTGGTAAAAATTAACTTAACAAACTCTTTTATAACTATTAAATGTCAGAAAAAGGAAAACACATAGACGCTTATCGTATTAGTCTACTTTGTATACATAAATCTTATGCTTATATACCCATTATACCCCTCCTCTTACTTGTTCTTACTGATCTTAATATTTAGTTAAAACTTAAAAGGTTACAAGTATTAATGATTAATATATGCAAAGGATGCATAATATAATGATATTTTTCATTTAAATATAATATGTAGCAAAATTACTATATAATATATTAATATAACATTTAAAGAACTTAACTGACAAAATAATAGTGCGCGTGCATGGGTCACTAAAGTTAATACATGCGTAGGCATGGTTTCTACTTCCGTAGCTGTATTTTATGATATACATATTTATTAAAATAATTGTATACTGTAATATATTCTGGGTAGGTATAGTTTCATTACATACTATTAAAAATATTAATTATACATTATAATGTTGGCACATTATCATGGCCCTATTCTTTTCAAATACTCTCGTATAGTTATATTGCTTTGCGTTCCAATATTTTCCATGTTTGCATTATAAATTTCAATTTTCCTTATTGTTTTATTCTAAATTTGTTTATATTATGTATTAATGATTTTAAATAGTTCATTGGAGAATATTTTGCAGGTAAAAAGGTAACACAGGCGCAATTGTGTTGCCCCGACATAGAAGGCAATTGGTAGAAGGTATTTGTATGCAAATGTTTATCGTGCACATGATTTTGACGGATTGACGTCTACTGTGCATGAGATACGCACACGAAGCTGGACAAGATTTTCCAAGGAAACTACATTATTATTATTCGAGCACATCTTATTGGTCGACACGAGCCACTATTATAATAATAATAACAATAATAACAACGACGATAATAATAGTAAAAATATGACATACGTAGATGTGTATAGAAGTGCGCGTGTGTAATGTTGTATTATTGTTATTTATGGTATTATGTGATGGGAGTTTCGAAAGAAAGAAAACGTATAAAAACCGTCTCGTCACCCAACCGCGGTCGCCGTGGGACCTGTGACGGAAATATTTATTGTATATTTGCCGTCTTCGTCGCCATCATCGTATAGGTCCGAACCAGAAGAAATAACATGAAAAAAACACGCCACACAGCGTCGGTCGTTCATCGGTAACCGCGGTTCGGGCGCGGATCACCGACCTTGTCGACGTACCTATTCTCTCTCAACGTGATGGTGGGGAGTGTGTGTTACCGTGAGCACTCTGTATAGTCTACTATACACTTGTGTGTGAATGTGTGTATAAATTTATATATATATATATATATTATATGGTCGCAGACGTACAGTATAAAGTGTGTGTAGTCGTAATAATAATAATAATAATAATAATAGTAATAACGAGAGAAGAAATAAAGGACCGAAGACGTAGTTGCGCGCACCTGAAACACACTCCTGCTGTTTCTCTCTCTCTCTCTCTCTCTCTCTCTCTCTCTCTCTCTATCACTCTTATTCTATCCGTCGTCGTCGTTGACGCTCCGTCTCGATGCAGCTATCTCGTACACGCGTGCAGAGGAGTGGGTGGGCCGACCGGAGAAGACGACTGCATTTTCTCCAACCCGCCGCCGATGGTGTGTAGCTGGTATCCCCGCGTGCACGCACCGTCATAGCAGCTTCAGCCTTGTCCGACCGGTATATTATACGTCGTCATGTGCGTTGCAGTGCGTACCATCGCGGTATTAACCGCACACCGGGTGATGTGTGCGTATCGCTCGTGTGTGTGTACTAGGAGAAAATAATAATATTATGTGTCCATGCTATAAAATAATATGAAAAAAAAAAAAGAAAAGAAAGAACGCACCGGGTATAAATGATGCGTATATAACCAGTTTCTTTTATTATACTCGGAATATATTATATACGAATATAATATATACGTGTGCCTGTTTGCCCGTTGGTTGTTTTACTTGTGAACGCACACACACACACACATCCTATCGCATGCCGGTCTATTACACACGTACTTAAACGCGCCCGTCGTCGTCTCCACGACGATTTTCCGGCAAAATTCGCTTTTCCATCCGATTACAATATTATATAAAATCATTCAATAGTTGTGAATCGCACATAATACACACACGCGCAAACCATACTGCGCACGTATATGGTGTGTTTACTGGCTGTGCGTTACATGAAAAACATAAAAATATATATTGTAATATAATATACGCGTAAAAAAATGGATAAAATATCTAGGACATATTATTATAACTATGAGCGCGCAACAATACGAGGCGATAAATGAAAAACCACTGTGTACGGACGTACCTATAACGACGATCATAAATAATATTCATATACGTACTCTAGGCACGATGTGGTGATGAAGGGTTACAAATTTACCATGAAGTCAAACGACCTCCTCTACGATTAGTTGTTTTAACATAACATTTGAATGCAAATAAAAGCACTCGCATATAATGGAATATGGATTGTATAATTCATTATCTTTATTTTTTAGCTGAACAAATATTTAAAGCATTTTTTTAGTATGATCCGATTGTAAATTGATAATCTGAAATCGACCGTTTTTATAAACAATATTAAATTGAGTATATAAAATATACAAAATAGTTAAACATAATAACTAGGTACCAAATATCTTACATCTCACCTACAAAATATATACTATACGACATATATCATAGATAAACAGTGTAATCGGTGCCATCACTTCACTGACAGTGCAGAGCCTAAAATTGAGCGTAGCACTATACATACTGCAACAAACTTTGTGAATAGCATAAAAACTTAAATTTGTATTAAAATATTATTTATGACAATACTAAATCCATGGAACTTTTAAATCGATTTTCAGCATAGGTATATCTTTAACTGCAGATTATGTTACAGCCTATAGATATTTACTTAAAATGTAGTGTATAATACGAAAAATTGTTAACTTTGCTCCTGTTCGGAACACATGTATGTTGAGCAAAAACACTACTCGTAATCATCGGACGAAAGACAATGTGTACATAAATAGGTACCACGTGTATTATTTACCTACCTAGTGAAAGAAGCAAGTGCTTTTATTTGTTTTTTTTTTTTTTTTTTTTTTACAAAGTGTTTTTCTCGCCTATCGATTTTATCGTATTTAATAAAGATCGAATTTTCTTTATTTTAATAACGTGCACACGTTTGTTTTGTAATTCAGCTTTCAATCACACACTGGGGCACACTTAAGTATGAAAACTATATATTATTATACTACGTTTTATATACGTAAACGCCAGACCAGCCGTCCCAGTTGACCGTTGTTTATTGAAATCCGTTTTCGGTAAAATACAAAATATAATATACTCATCAATTTTTAGTTATTCGGTGTCAGCACATGAATCCCTAAGTATATAAATCGTGTAGAGATGTGCATTATAATATAGTCGGCTCGTCGAATCACCGGACAGATTTTACGCAAATAAACCACGTGGAAGACCAACTATAATCTGTGAACGGTCGAGTAAAACCTGAATGCATGCGTTAATTAAGCCGTCGTCGGTTGAATAATAATAATTATAATAATTGCTTCCGAATCAGATCGCATTTTAAACAGCGCTACACAAAGTAGTCAGGGTGAATGAGAAGCGACGGTATACACGCGGTGCGGCACATGTAAATACACTATAACTTATAAGTGCTTACAAACCTACTAATTACTATGTAAATTTCCAAAATGTATATCTTTATCTGCGAAAAGCTATAAATTGAAAAGTAGATTTTAGAAATTTAAAAGAAAATGATTGAAGTCTTACAAAGATCTGTAGCTCGGATAAAAATCGTTTGATATAGGTTATATAGGTAGTTAAGTTAGGTGACACATGCGGCTTTTCATATTTAATAACCGGGGAATTATTTACCCCACACGTTCTACTGAAGGCTGAGCCATTGGGGGGACACTTACTGTATTGAAGATGGAAATTGGTGATATCTTATACTTGAAATCTCGTGAAGGTCAACTTGATTATAATATAATGTGATATTTGCATATAATAATGATTATAATGTATATAACTAGAACATTATATTATATGTAGTAAGAATACCATTACTTTCTATACAATTAAATTATTTAGACGAGGTTTTTTCTAAGAGTGATGTAACGACTAACGACTGATGTAAGATAAGAATAAGATTCATAGTAGCTTGAAGGCCAATGCGGAATTTTGATAAGCTTTGTTCGTTGGTATATAAAGAGGGCTTAAAGAAAAGAATATTTGTATTTGAGTTATAAAATATTCATGTAAAATAAAATAAAAGCATAAATGATTATATATTTTAGTTTCAGATGAAGGAATATTTTTGAAACGTTTTGAGTTTGCAATATAAGAGTATAGTTTAGATTATCATAAAATTATCCACCGTTTGAGAAATTTTCATTTTGACCATAGGTTCAAGTCTTTGATCTAGAATAATCTTTCTGTGATTACAATGCTTATAATAAAAATGTAATTATATGCTTTTTGTGCTCGTTAATAATTATATTTTAAACGAGAGATGATTTGTTTTAATCCCACAAAACTGTTGAACGATAACACCGATATCATTCGTCATAATTGGTACTTCAAAGATCACATGCCACTAAAAGAACAACAATAATTTGGGATATCTCTACGGAATTCAATACTTATTTGGAGTACCCGACGTAGCGAAGATTTTCCATCGCAATTCGCTATATCCACGTACACTGAAAATAATTTTAAATGTAAATATATTATACGAACTACATATATATATATATATATATACAAATATAGTAGAACGATAAAGACAAACAGGAAAAAGTTGGTGAGCACGTTTTGGTAACTAAACGTAACATATACGTCATTACAGGACAAACAAACTGTAAATGACCCGCGTTCGAAAGATCAGAACTATGATTTTACATTTGAATTTCTTATTAGGCCGAAATCATCAAAGTTTTCATTTTTGCTTTCAGTTAAGGATGATCCGACAGATGAAAAAAGTTTCGATACCGTACCCAACTATATCCCTTTCTACCGCGGTGTTCGAATGCAAAAGACGAGACGCGCAAAGTACCCGCACGTGTTTTCGGTCCATTTTATTCGCAACTCTTATCAATTGTATTTTATTATTCACAATTTCAATACATTTTCGTCGAAATCGGTTTAGTGCAATATACACGCAGTTAGGGTACGCATACAAAATAATCGCTCGTCATCCGAGTCACACGTGAAAGTGATCGCGATTATTAAACGGATAACGCGTTGCGAGGAATCGAAATAGAATACTGAGATAATATTATTTAAAACTCGATCGTTGCAGCAGGTTCTAATGCAACTGTCGACTTTCAGAAATCTTGTTTCCCAACTTTTTTTTGCACACAATTTACCGTACTGTATCTTCTGTCTTGAACGCGTAATGTCAATGTCAACACTGAACGACTAAGTAGCATAGGAGCCCGCGACGATGGCGTTATTTAATTATATATAAACAACCCACAAGATAATAGTACGCAGATATAATTTACAGCTAATTTTAAAAATTAACTAAAACACTATTGAATCAAAGATCTTTAAAAATACAATGCAAATAATATAAAATTGAAATAGTAGAATTTTATTGCTATTAATAAATATATTATGTAATGCGATCTTAAGAGATCATTAAAAAATACTAAGTCCTTTATTCTGTTGCAAGATAATTATTCAAAATATTCGATTTATTGGAGTATTATTAATACACAATTTTGATTGTACGTATAACGGAGATAAAAGGGTTTTCCATCTAATTGGTAACAATATTATTCTTGGCGTACAATCATTGTCAATGAACTTATACTTTATCCGCAATATTATATTACATCCGTCATGACCGCGTATGCATGCTGTTCTACAATTTGCGTATTTTGGTGTATTCACGTGGAATAAGTATCGTATAGCAAAGCTACCCAAGACAAGAAATGTTATTGGTAGGGCCAAAGAAATTTTCCTTTGTAAGATTAACCTGTTTAATATTCATGTAGTAAAATTTACCGAATACAACATTATTTTCACCTAAGACGCAAGTTTTCGAATATTTGAGAGTTCATCTTATACAGACCGCACTGTTATGTAAATATTAAGATACTGTATTAGATTCTGAACGGAGTGATGGAATCTATTAGTTTTACAATGATATGTGTTTTTTTTTTTTTTTTTGTATCTGAGGACACGATTTTTGGTAGTAAAAATGCTTCGATTTTCTTAAACAGCAACTTTTCTGATAGGAAAGTGAATGTAGATGGTACTTGGGTGAGTCAAAAATCCAACTTTTTCAATACTTTTTTAAAAAATCGAAAAAAACAATAAAGAAATTACGAAAAAACAGGAAATTTTACGCAAAATCACGTTTTTACAAACTACATTTTTTTAAAATGCTCTAACTCAAAAACAAAAATTCAAATAACTTGAAATTTTCACCAAATCTTTATATTAGTGTTCTCTATACGTGGTTAAGTTTTCAAAGTATTTTGACATATTTTGACTTATTTATAGACAATTTAAATTTTCGATTTTTGTAAGATTTTTTTTTTTTAAACACCTATAAAATTTAATTGGCTGGCCAAAAACTCTCGAAAATTTATTATAAGGTTTATAATAAGCTTAACTTATCTTCACTAGAAAATATCGGTGATCGTTTCACTCAAATTTTTTTTATAAGCTCATAAATTTCAAATTTGTATAAAATGTGTCAAAATCACAATAATTTGCAAGTTATTTTGTAGATAAAAATTCATAAAATTTATTCTGTTTATACTTAAGGTTCAAAATTTTGACACTAGGTTGTCCATAAGCCAATCTTCAAAAATATATAAAAAAATTTCTACCGGACCCAAAGGAAAAAATTTTATGACCGTTTGAAATTTAAATTTTTATGAAATTGCATTATAATTCAATTTAAATATAAAATACTATATTATTATATACACATTTTAGACAAACATATTAACTCCGTTCAGAATCGTTATTCG
>JAIPRK010002427.1:7715-20113 GCA_025469195.1 Chaitophorus viminalis | reverse complement strand
ATTTCATTGCAAAAAACTACATAAATCGGTAGGTTCATATAAACTATGATTTTGTGGTTCTACCTAAATAAGTTAAATTATTATATATAAGATTATACCTATAATAATGTATTCAAAATTGTGAATTTATAGTCCCCCGCACAGAAATATTCAGTGCGCTAGTGGGACCCATAATATTTTCTTGAAATATAAATGTAAAATTAAAAATAAATATATTGATTATAGAATGCCCATATAAGATTAAAGACGACTATGATGCTTATTTTATACATGACTCTCTGAGATGTAAGTAATATTTATTCACAACTACAGTATATTTAAGAGTTAAAATATTATTTTGGATTAAAAAATATAAATACATAATTGTACGCCTTATTATACTATTCATGAAACCAAAAGGTAACGAATTATACTAAACACAACTATGGGGGCATATTGAAAAGTAGGTTATGACACTATATTTTACTCATTAGACATCACTTAGATATAAAAATATTTTATGATATGATTTTTTTTATGAAGGTTTACACATTTGTTATTATAACAGAAGTAAATAGAATAAATATTTATAGGAAGTTTAGCAGCATGGACCGGATGTAACCTAGTGTTACCTGATTTTATGTCCGGAGAAACTTTATACCATTTGTTACCATGCGTTTGGATACACCGATATAAATATAAAATTTCGTGTTGTTGACAAAAAGGTTTTAATTATACAAATATTTAGAGTCAGAATTTCATTTAAAGTGTATAATATATTTAAAATATGAGGCCGAGACTAAGGTCTGTAGGTCATTAGAATTACAACTTTTATACTTAGACACACGTCGTTCCCTATAAGTCGTTACTCAATGAAGTAGGCTGAATAAGCATAATGTACCCAGAGGGGAGGGGGGTGAAGAGACCAGAACAAATATGTGGTTATAGGATTGAAAGCTAGGTGAAGGCCATTTAAATAAGTTCCGGAGAAAAATAAAAATGAATTCGGCAGATGGGTACATCCACACCGTTGTCAGTGTCCATATCTAAGGTTTGGGCAGATCATCTTCCACTTGAATACGTAAATTGGTCTTGTAAGGTGCGGACTGATGGCAGCGATGGTCGTCAGTCATAGGACTACACACCAGCGATGGTCGTCTTTGCAATACTGGTCGTCGAATGTCGTATACGTTATACTGCGTCGATGGTGCACAACTTCTGAAATTCTATTTCCAATGTCCAGTCTAAAGCGGCCCATACATGGAAAAATCTATCGTCAGATTCATCAAAAGATCAATTGGCCAATCAGTTGTCCAACCGGACACAGTCCACGCACGGAACGATCTGTTGTTAGTTTAAGTCGTCATGAAAATCGGCCGGTAGTCCGATCTAATCTAAATTTTTAGTGAAGTTGGTTTAGTTTGTTTACATGACATTACAGACTTCTAAATAATATTATGGAGAAGTATTATAATCAAGTCTGTGCATCACATTATCACAATAGTCATCTGAATTTTAAATTTTGAAATATTACCCCCGAGAGGCTGAAATGTAATTTATCTCGAGTTTTTTATACTCATCCTGTATATTTTTGTGTACAATGAATCAGGTTGACCAAAAGAGAAAGTTATTGCTGACTGCTGCTCTTGTTTTATACATGGATAATGATAATATGCAAAATAAAAGGAAATGGTTAAAAAATTGTTTATTAAAATGTCAAAAATATTTCTAATGAATTAGGTGCTACGTAAGTTGCAGTCAGAATAATATTTTAACTTGAAAATACTGATAGATGTTAGCAATGTTGTGTAGCTTAGTTTGTTGCAGAGCCACACACGCACGAATCGTGCTGCTATCGTCAGACGATCGTTCGGATAGTTAGTCAAAATCTTCAACCGAAGATCAGACGGCAGACTGACAAACATGTCCATACACGTAACGATTTGGTCTGTTGGACGCTGTCTGATAAGAGATCGTTCCGTGTATGAGCCGATTTAATGTTGTCGGTTTGAGAACTTTGAATGGAGTGATGCCTCAGATCAAATTCACCTGTATATAAGCATATTATCCATCGACGTCATGGACTTCTCTAATTGGCAGTGGATATTCGCGTTTTGTGAATGTAAAATGACATGATTTAAAATTAGCTAAGTTTGGGTCCATGAAAGTGTCATTTTAAATTAATTCAAAAATGCGTATTTGTTGTGCAATGCTTGTACCGTTACACATTTTATATATGTACAATAATATATAACTAAAATTTGTAAAAATCATATGGAAATTAATTAAATTTTATATTATAGTTAATACAAGAAAACTGAATGTAGAAGACTATTACTTATCCGTATATAGTATGTTATAAATATTTTTATTATTATACCAAAAGTGCATTAAAAATTTGTTATTATTATATCTTTATCATAAATTCTAATATTCAAATTTAACGAGGACGAATTATTAAATATTATAATTAAATAACATGAAGCATACCTTATTTCAATTATTTTATGATAAATTATACATTATACACACTTATATTTATATAAACAGTATAAATAAATAATAATAAATAAACAGTATAAATAATGTATGTATATAAACAGAGTAAACTCAATAAATCTGCACTATTTCATTATTTTTAATTTTGTTTTGGGACATGAAACTAGACTGTTGGAATATTAATTTTTTATGGCTTAAATTTTTTTTATGTACTTGAATTAAAAGCATTTATTATTTACATTATTAAAACATTATATCATTATTTTTTTTTTGACACTTAATAGATGTTTTTGACTGGCGTAAGTTAATTTTTATTGTTTGCTTAGCATCAGTGATAAGTTTTACAATGTTTATGCATGTAACTTTTAATCAAATAACACTGTTATAAGAAAAAATTTTCAAAGTTATCTTGGAAATGATTTTAAGTTGTGAACGAGGGATGGATTCTTTTGATTTTACAATGATGTGTTTTTTTATTATTTATTTTTGTGTCTGCCGATAGACACCTTTTGTTGGCATTAAAAATGCTTCGACTTTTTCAAGCAGCAACTTTTCTGAAAGGGAAGTGAAATATAAATGGTACATGGGCGTGTCAAAATCCAATTTTTTCAATACTTTTTAAAAGCGTTGAAAAAAATGATAAAAAAATTACGAAAAAACGGAAAATTTTATGCATATCCACGGCTTGACAAAATACATTTTTTTTTAATGCTCTAACTAAAAAACGAAAGATCACAAACACTTTTTTCTATACATATACAGGTTTTCAAATTATTTTGACTCATTTGACATTTTCAATTTTCAATATTTGTAATTTTTTTTTTAATTCTAACGGACTTTATGAAAAAATTTTTATGACTGTTTGAAATTTAAATCTTTACGAAATTGCATACCATTGCATTATATTTCAATTTAAATATAAAATACTATATTATCATATACCCATTTAAGACCAAAATATCATCTCCCTTCAGAATCGTTATTCATATACAATGATACCGGTCTCATTTACAGTTTTAAATTCTTCATAGATCAAATACTGAAATTCCACTACAATATTTTTATAATTATATAATAACAAATGGGATATCTTAAATTTCAAATGCATTATTATTCTAATAATAACAGTTACATATTGAACTTGTAATTTTGATATTTTTCAGGCATGCCATTGCTCAATGAAAAAACGTACAAAACATACTCATATAGATACCATAGTACAAGTAGGAATTTAATATATATTTATAGAATATTTGGATGCTTTTTTGTAACCATGATGCATCAAGAAATGCATTAAAAATTGAGAAATTTGTTTGATTCCATAGACTAAGATATCGATGAATTACATGCCATGTATTTTAAATGTTCCTATAATTGCTAAATTGTTGTTGTTTACAGTAACTAATAATTTAATCAGAAACAAATTTCAAATTTGATACATTTTTTGGAGTATTAAAAATAAATGACATAGTTATCTGCTTCTGTGTTCGAATATATTTCATTTTATCAATATTATATCGGTTTTGATTTGTAAATTACTTCGGTTACATCTCTATTCTGTAAATTATTTTGTATAAAATTAAAATTAATGTAAAAATTAATGTAAAACAAAAAATAAAATAATCTTTAAATTGTTATAAACTATGTTTCATATTCAACTGTTTACCTTAATTTATTCAGGATCAGATGCCAAGGCAATTCAAAAAAATGACTATGAGAATATTAGTATAATTGAAAAACAATGTAAGTTAACACTACAACAAGTGTAATAGTCAATTAAATTAGTAGTGTTCCACTTGTATTTTGGAACTTCCTGACCGGGAATTAAATATACAACTGTAAATAGTTGATGGATCACGTATTGACCTAATAATTTTCATTTCCCAGAAATGTCTCGATGGTCAAATCTTATCAATAGAAAAATTCGAATTGCAAGATTAATGAAACTATAAACTATTTGTTTATGATTGAGATTAATTCAATAGTTTGTAGCCTTACTTACAGTAAAATATTTCAATACCAAAGTGTTATTTCTATCATAGTCAATGCTGTAACTTATTAAAACATTCTTAACTGTTCTTAAAACACGAAATATTTAGATTGGAGTGTTTTAATAATAACTTCAAGTACGATAAATAGTTTAACTATTGTTTTTTATGTATATTTTAAATTCAAATCTTAACAAAATATTTTTAAAAATAAGTGAATCTTACTTTATTATAAGTATATAATAAATATAATTTAAAGGCAAGGTATTGTAGAATAATCTTTATGTATTTAGTTTATTTCTAAAATACAATAAATGCATACCAAAAAGAAATATTAATCTGAAATTTATAAATATGTTAACACGGTAGATTTGAATCGCAAAATATTTGATAACAAGAGAAGTTACCATACTACAAGAGCAGAATTCTATGGTAAATAAAATTTATTTAATGACATATAACAATTTCTTTAAGCAAAATATAACACAGATCATTATAAAAACAAAATAAAAATAGAAATATAAAAACTGTAAACCTACTTATTTCTAATTGAATTAAAAATTAATAAAATTATAAATTGGTTAGCATTGAATATTATTAAAATTAATTAGGTATATAAATTATATGGTAAGGAACTTATGACACATATGTAAATATTGAAGAAAGATTTTTTTTCAAAAATGTATAGCCACGTTTTAGATGCTAAACAGAGGGACGACTGTATTCATCATACAATTTTTTTCGTGTCGACATTTATGGCAAGAAAAATGCTTCGATTATCTAAACTTTTCATCAACTTTTCTGAAAGAAAGTGAATGTAGATAGTAATTGGGCATTTTAAAAATCAAACTATTTTATTACTTTTCGAAATCATTGAAAAAAACCATAAAAAATTATGAAGAAAAAGTGAACCTTTACCCAAAACTACGTTTTTACAACATTTTTTTGAAAAGCTCTTACTCAAAAACAAAAATCCAAAAATACATGAAATTTTCACCAAATTTTTATAGTGGCGATTTATACACAAGTTTTTATCACATGTTTATATTGGCGTTTTCTATACATGGTCAAGTTTTCGAAGTATTTTTTTTATATTGTATTTGAGTAATATAAATGTAAGTTTATTGTACTAGAAATAAGATGATAATATTAAATAGAGTCAAATGTAAAATTAATACCAACAAAAGTTATCCACAATGAATTATATTTATTATACAATATTGATAATAAAGAATTGAGACATGATTGATGATTTTTAGAAATGAACAAGAACTTTATTAAAGTTATTGCAATTAGAAGAATGTTGAGTAAGTTTTTCGATTGATTAACCAGATTCTAAAAGTTGTAACAGTTGATCCCAGATAGTGGGGCCCGAGGGTTATTCTGTAAGCTTATACTATCGTGTTATCCTAGGAATTTAGAACGAGTCTAAACCAGTTGACAGTTATAAACGTCTCTAAATAGTCTACTTAATTGAGTGGCGCCGAAGTACATATCAGGCCATGTTACAAAATTATAAAATTTTACACAGACACTCAACACAATGTATTTTCTAAAAGACCTGCGGAGAGCTTAGCCCCATCCCTTCCCCACCAATTAATATTTTTATGTATTTGTTAAATAACGTAATTACTATTATCAATGAAAATACATAGGTATAAAATAAAACATTAATATCTGACTAATTAAAATATATTATTATGTAACATGGTAGTTAATTAAAGAATATAATAAATTTTAATTAACGTAACATATTATGTATAAAGTATTATAACCACAATAATTACATTAGAAAGAATATAATTTAAGAATTAAAATTGAATGCTAAAATACTAAATAATTTTAAGAATATTAAATAAGAATAATGTTTTAAGACTGCATAATTGCGCCCTCTTCATTGAAAAATGATAGTATTATTGCATCAACAACTATACTCCGCTTGGTTTATATTTGTGTATTAACCTAGTAAAGTAGTAACTAATTGGTAAAGTATCACAGCAACATTCAGTATGAATTGCTCCGTTACATGTCACTGTAACTACTTATGGACACCACCAATACTAAAAAATGTGTTGCAACCACAGCACATGGGCATAAGGTACTGATTTAAATGACTATGAAATGTTTGGTGGTGAAATATCAATCTCCTTGTTTTACAGACCAAATAGGTCATGCTACCACCACTCCCAGCTAACGCATTATGTTAAGTTTCTAACGTTAAAGATGGTATTATACATATTGAATGTATATGTTTCGGTAAAAGTACAAACAATAATAATAATTTATTAACGAAAAGGATACCAATTACAATAAAATAAATAAATTGACAGATGTGAAATTTAAATAAAATAAAAAATAAACTTAAGATAAAATATAAAATAAAATATTGAAGTTAAATTCAGTAGTACAATAGAATAACAATAGTGTAATAAGATAGTAAAGAAGGAAGAAAGAAAAGAAGAGCGAATTAGGTTTTCTAATTAGAATAATGTTTTAAGACTGCATAATTGCGCCCTCTTCATTGAAAAATGATAGTTTTATTGCAGCAACAACCATACTCTGCTAGGATTATATTTGTGTATTAACCTAGTAAAGTAGTAATTAATTGGTAAAGTGTCACATCAATATTCAGTATGAATTGCTCCGTTACATGTCACTGTCACCACTTATGGAAACCACCAACCCTAAAAGATGTGTTTCAACCACAGCACATAGGCATAAGTTTTGATGCTACTGATTTAAATGGCTATGAAATATGTGGTGGTGCAATAACGGACGCACTGTAGCTCCGCATGAATAAAATTATTTTGAAAATCCGCAACTCCGCATGCACCGTAGCTCCGCATTCTAAAAATATGTTTAACACCGATGTCCGCATGGAATAAAATTGATTGAAATATCTAAAGAAATAAATAACCCAAGGATGCACGAATTAAAAAAAATGATTACTTAGAAAAAACATCGCAAAAACCAATGCAACAATTCCACCCAGTATTTGGACCGAAAAAGAAGCAACACTGGAGAGAACTACAAATAACTGTGAGTCTTTTTATGCCAAATTCGGCAATTTATTTACTTCAGCACATCCAAATATTTCAGTCTTCATTAAAAACTTATTAGCTATACAGACGAATGAATTCTGTTAATAATAATGAAAGTAGGATTATTACTAGTAAACAAAATACAATATGGAATTTATGAATAAAAAAATAAAATTATATAACGACGGCCAAATTGATAGGTATAATTTCATAAAAAGTTAGCATCATTTAAGAACATTTAATAATATTTAGTTTTAATTTACATATTATGTTTATTGTAAATTGTTTTAATTATTATTATTTTTCTTAGATAATTAGTTTTTAGTTTAAAAATAAATTTAATTTAATTGATGTTTTTTTTAATAACATAAAATATTGTATTTAAACTATAAAAAAAATATGTGCAGAGTTAGGGTGGTTGAAAAAAAAATTATGTGTGGAGTTATGGTGTAAATAAAAACTTTGTATGCAGAGTTTAGGTGATATATTATAAAATGGTCGTGATGCATGCGGAGTTATGATGCACCGGCAATTATAATCTCCTTGTTTTACAGACCAAATAGCTCACGCCACCACCACTCCCAGCTAACGTATTATGTTAAGTTTCTAACGTTAAAGACGACAATATACATATTGGATGTATATGTTACGATAAAAGTACAAATAATAATAATAATAATAATAACAATAATTTATTAGCGGAAATAATTCCAATTACAATAAAATAAAGAAATTGACAGATGTGAAATTAAAATAAAATACAAAATAAACTTAAGATAAAATATAAAATAAAATATTTAAGTTAAATTCAGTAGTACAATAGAATAAAAATAGTATGATAAGATAGTAATGAAGGAAGAAAAAAAAGAAGAGCGGTATCATTTAGATAAATATATTAATAAATTAAGTAATGTAGTATTAAATAAATCAATATATTTAATTCAATTGCCTATACGGGCGTAAGTACGTTTGCTGGGATATATAACATATATTTTGAGTTAATAGGAGAAAGATAAAATATTGAAGAATTTCTGGAGTTTGATTGGTGAATTCCCAAAATTCAAATGCTCTAGGATTTTGGAGCAATCGATAATATTATATAATAACTTATATAAAAATATACAGTTTAAGATATTAAATCTTTTACTAATTTCTTTTTACGTTATTGATTTGTATAAATTGGAATACTTCTTCTGGGAAAAATCGTATACAAAGATACCAAAAAAAAAAAAAACACATACATTATAATGAATGCTAGGATAGGTGCCAGGTGACGGACCCAGACATCATCGCGTGGCCATTTCTACGTGGCCGTCTCTGCGTAGCGATTTCGGCGTAAACCATTTTGGTGTGAACCCATTTCGGCTTGCATTCAATTCTTTTAGACTTATACTCTTTAATTTAATTTTATTATAAATGTGCTGTATGCTGGTATATGATTCTAAACACGTTATATAAATTATATTTTGTAAATTAATAATTATTATATTATATAATTTTATAAAATACCTGAAATGGAAGTATATGATTTCTATAAAAATTATTTATTTAGGTTTCACAATTTAATATAAACACTATTGATATACAACTATTTTAATATAAGTCTTATATAATTACAAATCCTAAATCCTATTACAAGTCCCATATAATTACAAGTATCCCATTTCATGTCCCATATAATTACAAGTATCCCATTTTGTAACGTTATGCTTTATATAAATATATGAATTATAAATTATTAAGTAATTGTTGGTATATTGGTATACGTATCGTATGCTATCTACAAAAAATTAATACTTATGTGTCGTATTCTATCAACGCGAAAAAAATATAAAAAATGTCACCTTTCCTAAATAATTTTATTAGAGCTTGTAGATATACAGTTGTCATTGTAATTATAATAGATTTATAAAAAATTATCTTTTATGTCTCTCAGAATACTTTCGAACGTATGGTTGGGTTAATTGGACGCCATCATTCTTCCTGTAATTGCCTTTCGAGTAGGTTTGTTGCACCACGTTATCTTATATTGTAGTTGACTTTTAGGTGTCTCCATAAACACTCAATTGTTTGACTTGAGCACCTGTATGCGGATCTATGAAGTTCTTATTACGATTAACAGTTTGGTGTGGAAACCCGTGAATTTTTAAAGTGCTGTATGCTCTCTTCTCATTCAAATGAACTGTTGATCCTGTTTCTATTCTTGAATTATTATTGGTAATAATGTGTCTCAATCCCTCTTATTGAGTAAAAAATTGACTTAAAAATAGGATGGGAAAATGTGTAGATATCTTTAATAATGTAGATACTAGGTAGCATACGATACCAATAAATTGATTGCAGATAGCATTCGACACATGTACCGGTATTTTTAATACATATATATAAATATTTATAGATAGAAATATTGATAAATTTTGACATATCATCGTAATAAAACAGAATAATGGTATAATATAATAATTATTAAACGAAAAACGTACATATATATTCATTAGTTTTCATATTGGATTCATTTCGCGCGGAGTACTTTGTGTCTTGTTGTGATTATCATAAATTAAAGAGGCCAGTACAACAATTAGATTAATTCTTTTTTGAAAACTTACTATAAACATAAATGGAATTTTTGTACCAAACGCATAAAAAATGTATTAAATATATCAGACAATAAAAATTATCTTTTCTCAATTCTTTTTGCAAAATGGGTAAAACTAGCTTAGGATAATTTATATAGCATGTTTAGAATCATATTCTATACCGGCATACATCATTTTTATAATAAAAATCAAACAAAAGAATATTAAATATTAAAGTCTAAAAGAATTGAATGCACGCCGAAATGGGTCTACTCAGAAATGGGTGTACACCAAAATGGTTCACGCCGACATGTCCTAGACCGGCCAGGTGATGCTCACCGAGTGGCAATCATATAAATATCAAAAACACTACCCATATGGTAGTATAGTACCTATAATACAAAACAGCAAATGAAATAATAACAAACATATATGATTATTAATAAATATCTAATATAAACAAATATCTTAATCAAGTTTTTGAAACAACTGCATTTTCAGCAATGATGTCACTACTCTATTTCAAGGACGAAGATTTTGGGAAGTATAATTCCTTACTCTTCTTACAAATAACAATATTATACATAAAAATATAAAATATAAATCGATTATCTAGTGATGTATAAAAACTAAATAAAGTAATATAAAACAAAAATATTTTACAGTTTTAGATTCTAAGTAAAACGAGGAGAATATTATTTTTTCATTATGTGTATTTTTATTTATTTTTGTTTGTATCTATGTACACGAATTTGTCAAGAAGAAATGGTCCGATATACGGATATACCTATATAATTGGTTAAACCCATACCATTTCTGATATTGTTTTTTTTTCCATTTTGATTTCAAATTCGCATACGGTTTTGTTCTTCCCCGGTTGTACTGGTATAGCATAGCCCTGTCTATTTTTCGCAGAATAGTTTTTTCGAAAGCAATGATAAATAATTTGCTTCAAATTTATCCCAAAACAGCATATCATTTACCGATCCCAGTATCTCATATTCTCATCCGACCCCGTAATAACACCAGTTTTTTTTATTTATTATCAATTTTAATAGTTGTAACCATAGAATTTTAAATAATATTGAAATAAATAATTTATAATTAAAATAGTTAAAATATAAATTTAAATTAATCATAATTTCAGATTCCAGTATAATAAATATGATTAAAAAACAAGGTAACTACTTAAGTAAATAAATATCACAATTATTTGTGATTTTTTCTTATACTTATGTATTTTAATTAGTACCTTATTATTTTGATAATATTTACATATCATGGAAATATTTTTGATATTTACGATTTTTACAATTAATTATATATAAATATGTTGTATTTCATAAAGTCTATTGGAAAATTTCAAATAATATCCATACTATTATAAATACTGAGTGAAATGAAGGCAAGCTATTTGTTTCCGTAACATCAAACTGCGAAAGTATTTTTTTATCTGAATTATTAAAAAAACTGCCAATTAATAGCAAAAACAGAAATAATGATATAATTTATGATCAACAAAACTTATTTCATTTTCCTGTTGAATCTCAGGCAATAATTGTAGATTGGATATTTTCATTGAATGTAAATTAACTGAACATTTTATATATAGTTTAATTTTTAAAAAAATTCTGACTTTTTTTTTTACTTACTTATTATTATATATATACATATATACCATTATTTTTTTGTCTAGCTTTTGTCATAAAATATTCTATAAAATTTTCTTAGTTTGATAAAAAGTCATAAAATTCAGTAAAAAATTCGTCATATTTAACTCATACTGATTCATAAAAAAAAGTTTACAGCAATTTCAATGAATATTAATTTTTAACTAAACTTAACGGAAATCAGCAAAATGTTTGTAGTTAATAATTAACTCATATAATTTACAATACTTGTAAACCCTTGGAATTGAAAATTAGACACGAAATGTCATAAGATATTCATTATAACATTATAACCATAAGAATAACTATTTACCTGAAAGTCTTAAGGAGATCTTATAAAATATATAAAAAAATAAAATACTAACGAATAGGGCTATTCAATTGAATTTCGATTATACGTTATTAGTTGTTTCATATTTGGCTCAATTTATTGATAAGAAACAGATTCAATCATTTTACAATCCTAATTTGAAATAACTGTTATAATTGACTACGATTATACAGAGCAATTAGTATAGTAAAAAAATTACGAAAAAACTGGAAATTTTACGCAAAATCACGTATTTACAAACTACATTTTTTAAAAATGCACAAACTCAAAAACGAAAAACCTCAACAACTAGAAATTTTCACCAAATCTTTATA
>JAIPRK010002426.1:0-20116 GCA_025469195.1 Chaitophorus viminalis | reverse complement strand
AAATTTGTATCGCATGAAAAAATAACAACATTTTTTATTTGATCATTGAGAATTAAAAATTGTTCACCTTTACAAGTTATTACATTCGTATTTTCTAAAGCTAAATGAGCTTCAATAATATTTTTAGGAATTACTGGAAGAACTTTTCTACGACTGTCATATATAACATTTCTAATTTTATTTATATCGTCATTGGTGAAATTCTCTATAAAAGAACTATTTTGTGTTAACTCTTGTAGTATAATTTTTTTTGGATAAGTATGGGCATCATCTATTGCCTTACGTTTACACGCTGTACTTACAATTTGCCTATTAATTTCGTTTACATTTGAAGGATCATGGTCGTGTTCAATGGAATCTAGTTCCCTCGTTACTATTCCTGCTGCAGTCGTGTATATCTTCATTGTACAAATACGTTTAATACAGCGCCAACGAATTAAGCCAGTTGTAATATTTTCCGAACCAAAATTATACTTATAGTTCTTGAAAGCAATCATTTTTTTCCCTCTTTTACTTTCTAAAAACACCACATCCATTTTAAGTTTTAATTAAAATGATATACCGGCACGAGCGAACGACTGCGGTATGTGATTTTATTTGGAATATTGTATCCGTACATTCAGTGCAATTATCGATTATAACTTATCTTAATCGGCAAGTAATGATAAGGTGATCGCTAAACTAATTGTGGTACTAATTGGGTAAACCAATAAAACTTTATCGGGCACAGATAAGGCGTACCTATACATATTAATATATTATAACATTGTTGGTTACATTTGAACATAATATCATACCTATCGAATAATCGTATAGTTGATTATGTGTACAACTGTCGTCGTATGTACCAATTTTAAATGGCTATTGTACTGTTCGTACAACTGAAAAATTAAAAATATTCTTATGAACAAACGGGATGATAATAACTCTTTTTTGTTTACTAAAGATTATAGTAAATAATAAATAAATAATAATAATGCATTTTTTTGTACCTATAGGTACATCATTTTTCAAATTGTAGTATTTGAGAACATTGATTACCTGTGTATTTGGTAATTAACGTGATTCTTCGGTTTATAACGATAATTACCTATATATTTGGTTAATAACCGGCGAATAACGTTAATTTCCATTTAACGCCATTTAGCGTAACATATATTTAATTTAGAATATGGAGCTTTTAACTGGAATGCATTTTGTTGTTTTTTTTTTTATATTAATAGACAGTGGCAACCAAAATGTTTTTTCGTTTACTATAAATAATATTTCTTTGGGCGAAACCCAAATCACTCTTTTTTATGTTTGGGTAAAGAAGGTCATTTGGGCAAAAACCAAAAGGTCGATTTTGGGCGAAAACCGATTCACCCATTATATTCAGAAATTTCATTTGACATTCGATCCTATGTATTTAACTTTGAAAGAATAAAAAAAAGCAAAAGATTAATTTTGAATAATATATGTAATTTATATTTTTAATAGTTTTGATTTGTCAAAAGTTTTGTTTTGTATTTCTATTGTTTCTTTATTTTACGTGAAATTTCCACTTATAGAATAACCTTTATATAAATACATTTATACATTGTGTATAAATAACATTAAAAACTAATGATAGTGAATGATATTAAAATTCATTAAAACTAGATATTAAAAATACAATAAAATGGCTTATAAAAATCACGTAGACATATAGTAACATAATTATAAATTACTTTATAAATAACTAAAATAAATTTAATTCTGTAGTATTTCCCATGGTCATCAATATATTTGCAGGCGAAGAACGTAAATCATTTTTAGAAGTATTGTTAGTTAATAAACAATTTTGATTTCTAGTAGAGATGATATTAACTCGAAATTTAAATTTTTCTATAAAATATGGACAGTCTATGGCAGTGGCGTGTTGAACTCATTTTTGATGACGAGCAAAAATGTATACGTGCTGTATATCAGTATGGTATATAATTCTAAGCACGCTATATAAATTACCCTAAACTAGTTTAATCCATATTGCAACAAGATTATAAATGCATTAAAAAAAGATCATTTTTATTGTTTGATATAATAAATAATATTTTTTTATGCGTTAGGTGCAAAAATTCGATTTATGCTTATTTTAAGTTTTCAAAAGAGGATTAATCTGGTTGTTGCATTGAAAATCATCACGAAGTACTCCGTGTCGAAATGAATTCAATAAAATGTATCTCCTAGACCATTATGTTCAGTATTAGATATCAAATAACACATTATCCCAATGAGATAACATTTTTTATTCTCTTACTTCTGTTTTTAATTAATTTAATTAAATTACTGTTTAGGTCACTAAATTTGCTCCAAAAGCTTTAAGTCATAACCCATTTTGTTTGATGGGTGATTTTAATACAAGAGTGTTATTTGAAAATTTTAACAACATGATGGAAAAATAAAAATGAACTTACAACGTCATAATGTTATACATTGATTATTCAATGGTTTATACATAATTTAACGGCATACATCATTATAATATATAATAATTAATATAATAATAAAATAATAATATATTATAATTATCTATATTATATATATATATATATTATATTATAATAATAATATTATTCTCCATTACATGTACTGAATTTGCCTATGCACGACGCCGTCTTGATTATTTTTAAAATATAATGTGTACAATAAACGAAAACATGAATATGACGTTATTACATGAAAATATAAACAAATTAATATCTTAACTGTTAAATAGAACAACACTATTCACTATAATACTGAGCTAAATACCTCATTCACACTGACAATTAATATTAACATTTTAAGATTGCCAAATTAATAGAATTCAATACTCATTATCCTGTAATTTTGAAACCTCAAAATTAACTGTAGGAAATATTTATAGAGGATCGTCTTCAGATCAAAGGCAATGGAGAAGTGGTTGAATGGATTTCTAAGAAAATAATTTTTGTCATGCACATAAAAAATGAATTTGAGATCCTCGAGTTTTGAGTCCTGAATCCAAAAATAATAAAATGTGTTTTTAAATTAAAGTTCAAATGGTTGAAAATTGTAGTACTCATTCATCGAGTGTCGAAGTATTAATTATGTTATTTGGTCATTAGCCAGTTTATATCAAATATTTACTCGTAGGTAAAAAAAAATTATAACATGTTTTAGTTAATATATATGATTTGTGATTATTGATTTTTGGACATAATAATATTTCTTTAAATGAATTATGACATATTTTATACAATAAAACACCAATTATGATATGTTATTTAATACCTTTTGTGAAATTGAAAAATCAAAATAATTATAATGAAACTTAACATACCTGTATGTATATATGTAGTTTAATTTCAAGAAGGTAACTATTACTATAGTCTGTACAAATATATACAAATATTATTTAAGATGTAATAAATTAAACAGTATGAATAAATTTGATGTGATAAATTTTATTTTATTATAAAAATGTTATTACCCTTGAAATACCTAATAATAGTTTAAATAGTAAAAATAATATTGGTAATATTAGTATAATTTAATTTGTTATATCTTCAATAGAATAATATAATATATAAACTATATAAGATATAACTTATATATATCTTAGCCTAACTATTTTCATATAGATTCTGAGATGAATTTTGTTAATAGAATAATTATTTAACTATATACAGTATCAAAATAAATATATAATTAATTAAAGTTATAGATTCTAAACGAAAGGGATGAATTGTATTTTATGGATAATTATGTTGTTTATTTTTCTGCAAACAATTTATCGGTAAGTAAATAATAAAAACATACGCATTTGAAATTTGAAATTAAGAATATACAGCAATAAATAATAATATATTAAAATTAAAATTACATTTTTATAACTAATTATAATTTATTATAAACAATAACAGGTTTATGATTGTCCACTATTCATATGCGTTTATCATATGTATAAGTACAGACCTACTATACTAATATGTTGTTTTAGTACTGGATACAGTAAAACTTTAACAAGAGCTTAAATAGCCATATATTTGTTCTGTTTTAGATTCTGAACGGAGTGATGGAATCTATTGATTTTACAATGATGTGTGTTTTTCTTTTTTTTTTTTTGTGTCTGACGACAACTTTTTTTGCAGTAAAAATGCTTCCATTTGCTTAAACAGCAACTTTTCTGAAAGGAAAGTGAATGTAGATGGTACTTGGGTTAGTCGAAAATCCAACTATTTTAATACTTTTTGAAAAAATCGAAAAAAACGATAAAAAAATTATAAAAAAACGGGAAATTTTATGCAAAATCACGTTTTTACAAACTACATTTTTTGAAAATGCTCTAACTCAAAAACGAAAAACCGCAACAACTTGAAATTTTCACCAAATCTTTATATTGGTGTTCTCTATACATGGTTAAGTTTTCAAAGTATTTTGACATATTTTGACTTATTTATAGACAATTTAAATTTTCGATTTTTGTAAATTTTCTTTTTTAAACACCTATAAAATTTTTTTGGCTGTCCAAAAACTATTGAAAATTAATTAAAGAATTAAATATAAGTAATACTAATTGTAACTAAAAAATATCAGATATAGTTTCACTCAAATTTTTTTTATAAGCCCATAAAGTTCAAATTTGTATAATATATGTTAAAATCGCGATAATTTACAAGTTATTTTGTAGTTGAAAATTCATAAAAAATTTTCTGTTTATACTTAAGAACACTATGTTTTCCATAAGCTTACAAAAATGTATAAAAAAAAGTTTATGCAATAAAATTCATGATATAACTTAAATTCCTTATATCAATTATTTTCAACTTTTTTTTTTTTTTGGCTATGAAATACAAGTTTTGAAATACATCATAAAGAGTAAAAATATCCAAAGAATGATATTATTATAATGGTATTATAAAAACACTATTTAAAAATCAAAGATTATCATGTATAGGATGTTATTTTCAAGTTTTTCAAACTATTTAAGAAATACTTTATAATTAACCATATTATATATAAATATATTATATGATCATAAGAAAAAAAGGAAAAAAAAATGGCTATTGCAAATATTATACTTACGAATAGTGGCTGTAATAGTTATATGAAAAATGAGGTATTTGTGAGATTTTTCGAAATAGTCAGAATGTGAAAACTGTACATTATTATTGTGTGTAACTATTATTTTGAAATGGATCTCTTCTCCCTTGATAATATTTTTATGTGTTCATTTTGTGTTTGCGCCGATGCGTTCCGGGCAGCCGTGGCGGCGCCAATTAAAATTTATTGTGATTATTATAAAGTCGGCGACGGCGTAGCCTTATCTGTCCGTGTGTTACCTGCCCCCTTGTGTTTAGTATTATTTTGTATTTATATTCTTGTATTTTTCCAATTAATGGCTCTTTGTAATTGTTTATTATGTAATAATCGTATTTATATTATTTTATCGTGTTTTTCGTTTTGTTCTCAATTGTTACAATATATATATTTTTTCTTGTCTGTCGTTCGTTGGTCGCCAAAATTGCACCATCTCATTTTTTGTTCGTTGTTAAATAATAACATAGGTGTCTTAAAATCGTCGGTCGCTATTACAGCACCACGTTAATTTATTTATTTATTACTGTCGATATTGATTGAAACACTATATCAATCACCCTTTTTTCTTTTTATTATTCGTCGTATCCGATACTATTTATTGTGTATATACCATTGCAGTGCAATTATTATTATTATTATTTTTTACTATTATTATTATTATTGAATCAACAAAAAAGTGTTTCTGGTTACCAATATCCACGTGAGTTTTTTTTTTTGTTTTTAAATATATATCTATTTGTGTTGTTGTCCTCGTTAACCTGGTCGAGTGGTACCATCGCCGCCTGTGAGACAGCAGTACATAATTCATCGGTGAATCATCAATCGCCCGAGATCGGGATTGGTGCCCGTTGTCCTGTGATTGCAGCGCGTAAGACCGCCAGCATCCAGCGTGGTGTGTGCGAGGCCGCCCAGGTCGTCTAGATCTCCACACCATTAGTTACCATTCCCGTCTACTCGTCACGTATGTTAAGTTAGTTCGTAAATGTGTTTTTTGATTGTTTAGTGTTAAGTATATTCCGAATTTATGTGAACTCTGTGATCATTGTACAACTCTTACCTGATCATAGAGACTCCCCCACGTTAATTAGAATGCCTCCTCTGACTTCCTAGTGAATTATTATTTCCATCCGTAAATCTGTCGTTGTCCCGTGTTCCTCGCCATTGTCGTCATTAATGGTGCCGCCCAACTTGAACGCATTCAATTGCATACATCAATAAATTGACGGCGGTATGTTGATTTGCATACCCTTCACATTTATGGCGTAAAACTTTGGTTGCCTACCCCACACCAATTTAAAGGGAAATTATTATTATTATTTTTTATTATATTTGTATTTAAAATCGTTATTGCAACTGGTCCCTCGAATGTATATTTAATATCCCTAACATTTTGGTTGGTTATTATAAACGGATTTAATTACAGTAATTATGTATAACTCATAAACCATCTATTAAAAATTAACGAGAAGAATTTCATTTTCAATTTGAAATAATTATAAAACATACAATGTAGTCGTCGCTTATTAGACCCAAAGTTAATTACCTCATTGGTCTATTAGACTCAAAACAAATTGTACTGAGTTACAGGTCTAAAGATTTTATATTCGATATTGTATTTTATTATTACGTTGGAGCTTTATCGGTCATGTGGACCTAGTTCTGAACGAAATAATCTAAAATACCGCGCGGCTATATGTCATTATCTCGCGATAATAATTATGGCCGTATGTGCGCATTTCTGTCGCCGGACAATCTGTGTGCCGAAGTCACCTTGTTAATATAATATGTGTGTAATATATATATATCGAAATGTTTATCCCAATTGTCTTTTATTTAATTTTAATTGATTTTTGGTAATGACGTATCACAGGTATATTAACACTTGGGAAACAGAATGTTCTATTTACTATTAGACTCACAACACCGATTAATGGAGTCATTTGAAAATCAAATAAACAACAAAAATAAAACAAACATACTGTTGACGTAAGTTAATGGTACCTACCGGTATTTAGTTATTGTTCATTTTGTGGAGATAAATTTCAAGGTAAACTAAATGGTCCATAGCGTTTCTACATTAGTCAGTATATATGCAATTGGTGAGGTGTTGTTTTCGTGTTTAGCTTGTGCTACGAGCATTTGTTTACATTTTGTATTAATTTGAATTGTTATTTTTTTTTCTTGTCATTATTTTGTCAACGTGTTAAACTTAAGAATTATTTTTTTTATCGACATTTTTCCCGATGAATAAACGACATAATTTTAGTGTAGCAGAAAAGTTAGAGGTACTTAATAAGTATGATGAGCTGCCTCGAATGAACCAGCGTCTAGCAGCATATAAGTTGAATGTCTCTCAATGTTTACTTGGTAAGATTCTAAAAAATCAACAGGAGATTAAAAATGCATCATGGGCAAATACGAACTCAGATCAAAGAAGGAAAAGGGTCGATAAAGAAGAAGAAATTGAAGAGGCTTTGGGACAATGGCTTATTAAAGCGATTGAAAATAATGTCCACGTTACAGGGCCATTATTGTGCCAGAAAGCCCAGGATCTCGCAAAGAAAATGGGCAAAAATGATTTTGTGGCAACAGATGGTTGGTATCACCAATGGAGGAAACGCAAGAACATTATATTTTCTAAAGAACATGAGAAACAAGAAAAAGTAAATCATGAATATGCACGATTGTGGATTAATTCCGAGTGGCAATCTCTTATCATACAGTATACTCCGTCTTGCGTGTTTAATGCAAATGAAACTATTATTCATTTCCGGGAATTACATAAGTATACGTTTATGTTCAAAGACGAAAACGTTCGCAAAAATAAATGTAATAAAGAACCTATAAACATTTTATGCTGTGCGAGTATGGATGGTCAAAAAAAAAAACTGCTTGCTATCGGAAGAAGTAAGAACCCTCGGTGTTTTAAGGGTATTAATGATCTACCGATAAACTACACAGCAAACAGTAATGTATTGATGACAAAAGCAATTTTCACCGATTGGCTGACGAAATGGGACAATGAACTTCGTCATAACATCTTATTGCTAGTCGATGACTGCGCGACTCATGCAGTTACGGTAACATTCATCCATATAAAGCTTATGTTTTTACCCGCAATCGTACAACCATGTGATCAAGGGATTATATGCGCTTTTAAAGCAAATTATAGAATGGGCATTGGAAGATATGTAATCAATTTAATTGATGCTGCCCCGGACCAAACAATCTGTACTTTACGTGCTCACGAAATCGCCAAAAAAATTACTGTGCTTGATGGTTTGCATTTAGCTAATGAAGCTTGGAATATCGTCAGTAAGATCACAATATGCAATTCTTTCCGAAACAGTGGACTCATTTTTAAACTAAATGAAGTTGACCGATCTATTAGCCGAACTTTATAATCAATGAACGAACATTTAACATTTAAGTTTATATCATACACATAACATATAACATAGGTACATACATATTTTTATAACTATAATTTTACACGTATATATTGCATATGCATTAACAAACTGAAATATAAATAAATATTTTAAATTTAAGTAAAAATTGCAAAAATTAAAATGTGGTTTTTTCAAGGATAACAAATTCAATGGTTTAAATATTTTTATGAAGTTTTGTGTTGTGGATGTGGAGTGTTAAATTGTGCGTTGTATGTGTTATGAAAACTACTATGAATTTGGCAACGCTGTATAGAACTAAAAATTATACAACGTGCATTTAATCGTACGTTAGAAAAGGTACTGCCGATATCAACCACACGAAATCGTATTTGGCCGATT
This sequence comes from Chaitophorus viminalis, assembly GCA_025469195.1. Classification (NCBI taxonomy): domain Eukaryota; kingdom Metazoa; phylum Arthropoda; class Insecta; order Hemiptera; family Aphididae; genus Chaitophorus; species Chaitophorus viminalis. The sequence goes on along the minus strand of JAIPRK010002426.1, from coordinate 11,243 downwards.
TAGATCAGGGATGGCACACAAATATTAAACCACAATGTACTACCACTTTAAAAAACTTTATTAAATGTCTTTTTAGAGAAATTAGGAAATAAACTACCTATATCAAATCTGTGTTAAAAACCACCATAGGATGTGATATAAGTAATTTATCAAATAAATCTAGTGTAATTATTAGTATGATGAATTACTACCAAATTGACATCAATAGCAAAAAAAAAAAAATAATAAAAATCACATAAAACAAATTAATAATATTTTAATTTAAGTTAATTTTTAAATATTATATTAGATTACTAAAATACATTTAAATTAAGAAATTATTTATATATATCACCTATATATGGTGCATAATATTTTTCTTAAACGTGAAAATATCAAGTAGTTTATTTAATAGGTAAATAAAAACTAATTAGGTATACTATGATTCAAGTAATTTAAAAGACATTTTTTACGGGATCAATAATAATTTTTAATGTAAGCATTATCATTTAATTCATCAATTAATAATTTTATGAACTTAAAAATTGTCGAAATATCTAAACATATTATGTTCATGGTATACAGTTGAAAATACAATTATGATAAACAGTAAAAACTTTTTATTTTCTTCGGCACTAATTCGTAAATCATATTAAATATAGCTAACATAAATAATATGTATTATATCTTATTCCTTTATTGTAAACAATGTTTTTCCATTAAAATTGTGTACAATGCAATGGTCGGTAGACTGAAGTCACCGCCGATCAAAATAGTATAAATAAATATGTTATTATTATGATAAATGTAATTACCTATATGAATACACAATATTTGTTATGTTTAAGTGTTTATGTATTATGTTCACAACAAATAACTAGGTAACCCAAATGCACCCAATCACGGTATACTTTTTTATGTTTTGTTTCGGCCTCGCATTGACGTAGTTAATATAAATAAGCCATATTTAATACCCCCTCAATTATTTCTTCTATTCTATATAAATACAAAGCTGATTCCAACGAATATTAACTATTTGTATTTTGTTACAATGTCCAATCATTTTCAACAAACGACTAATAAAAGTATAACGACCAACGATAAAAACTAATGAACAGTATTTCAAGTATAATAACTGTGACGTATTGGACATATTGGCCTGTGTTAATTATTTAATTGACCGCCATGAAATATTCGTTGTGAAAGAAGTTACTTATTAAATTTTTTTTATTATTTTGAAAAAATGACTGTTCTACAAATGTTATATTATATTCAGATGACCCTAAAACATTTTTAGGTTTTTAACATTACATATTATATATTAGTATATAACAAAATATTTTTTAATAGCTTGATATGTTTAGGTATTTAAAGAGGAAAAGGTATTTGGCAAAGGGTTCTAGACAATCAATTTAATTGTTTTATAATTTATATAAGAAAATAATATCGTTGTTAAAACACCTAGTTTCGAGGGATTGAGGATGTAAATCTTTAGCTAATATTTTAGTAGAAGATTCAATATTTTTAATTTTATAACGCATCACAAGGAGAAAACTATTTTGTATTGTTCCAAATTTTGTTGTACCTATGACTAGTTTGATATAGGTTCCATATAATTGAGCTGTATTCAATTTATAAACATATCTATGAAAAGCATAATATTTTTATACAAGTTGTGTTATTTTCATAAATTAATCGCGTTTACGTTTTACGAATCCAAACATTCGTGTTGCTTTATTAAAGTCTTGTAAAGTATTCAAATAAGCTACGAGTATTTCTGTGGCTTGGATCAAGAATGGCTAATGTCATTTTTTAGTCATATTGAGTTGTTGTTATGGACTTATGTCTACGAAAAATATATTATATTGTCAACCAAAATATAAAAATATTTTCTGAAAAATAACTAAAAGTGACATTGGCCATTTTTGATCTAAGCCACATATTTGAATACTTTTTTTCTATACAAATAATATTTTAAATACTTCTTTAACAGTCTTCAAATACGTATTATAGTCTGCCAACATAATTATAATCAGTATAATACTATAATCAGTCGTAAACAAAATTACTATTATTAATAGGTTCGTTTTAATATAACTATTTCAGATAATTTATTTTGATCAATTAATTGATAATTTATTTCGATCAATCATATGGTTTTCTACAAATGTGAAATTAAATGATTTTTGGTAAAATAAAGATTCTTAAATAGTAATTTTAAATTACTATTTCACTCTTTACATATAATTTATTAATAATACTAAAACGATCATAATATACCATTATTTAGAATTGAGGCTGACAGGGAAATATATGATTAAAAGCTTTCGTTAGACGTTAGCCGGCGTTGTCTAGGTTCTAGTTTGCCAGTAATAATGTGATTATATGAATGAAAATCACACAATTTTTTAAGTTGTAATTAATGAAGATATATTGTAGTATAGTATTATAGTTTTCTACGTTTCAAAACAAAACTACTAACCAAATTTCATACTTCAAGCTTCAGTGATTTCAGGTATTTAGGTAATTTTTCCATTTTTCTCATTTTGACCCTTAATCAACCCCTATTGAGTTGTATTTTTAAAAATCCCTTCTTAGTGCTTGCGTACGTTATATAAAAAATCAGGGTGCTAAATTTCAAGTCTCTGGAGTTTGGACCCGACCGCCAGAACTGTCCGTTAATACAAACAGTCAGTCATTTTATTTTTTACATATAACAATAATAATAATGAATTTTTATTTAGCAGTTTTGAAATTAATTACATAGTTAATAATTAATATTTTAATATAACAGTGCAATTTTTATCACTAATGATGTTGCCACTAATGGACGTAGTAATAGTATCGAAAAAAATAATGATAACACGGTGTATATATAGATATATAATATATATAGGTAATAGGTATGATGGCAAACATAACAAGAAAGAAAAAGAAAAATAATAATAATAATAATGATAGTAAATTAATAATATTTGTATAGTCTAATATAATATAAGTGATGGATACAGACGGTATTTAATTATAGTTTGAAAACAAAATAATTAAAACCATTTCAATTTTAGAAATTAGAATAATTATATTCTTATATATATATACATTTTTAGCTACCCTTGATTAAATATATATGTATATATATATAAATATAATTTGATTATTCAGTTTTACTTCTTTCTGTTGTGTCAACGATTATTTTATAAGGAAGTACATAAAAAATAAAAAACTAATTCATATATTTTGAATTTTATGAAATGAAATTTCAATTTAATTTAATGATCTTTTATAAATTTAAAGTTGGGCCTGAGTTGAGATTATAGGATTTTGGCCGTATATTTCAAATTATTTTTATTTTGGTTTATGTGTAACATAAATATTATAATACTTACTAATCACTTAAATATGACAATAACTTCCAAGTTCAATTTATTTACAACCATACCTAAATAATTGCAATTTATGACATTTTCTTTATCAAAGCTTGTAATTTAAAACTATTTAAATAGCAAATAATTGTCAATATTTTGTAAAAATCTTTACAATAATTTAATATGCATATTTGCATGGGTAACATAACACACGAAAAATCCTAATGTTTTAGGGTTAAGACGCTAAGAGAGATAGGTACCTATTTGATACCTATTCGATAGTTTATTTTTCTACCGATCAATCGAAATGATATCATAACATAATATGGATTTATAAGCATTGCTAACATTTAATTTGTGGAAAAGGAATTTATTCTCCGTTAAAATAAATAATTTTATTGCCATAAAGATGAAAACGTTTTTAAATAAAATTGTAAGAATACAAATTGAAGAGTATTATTGTAAAAAACGTAAAATTTGGAATTTATTGTTTTTTTTTTTATATATAATATAAATTATTCATTGAATATTCAACTAATGCGATTGTCTCCAATCGCCGAACGATTGTAAAATGGGAAACACGTCTAATAATCTTTGGGATCACTCACATTACCATATTCCGGGAAATCTTTAACCCATTTTAAAATCGATCGGCGTTTGGGAACAACTGCACACCGAGGAAGACCAAATCGCTTGAGGATTAATCGTAGTCACGATTAACTCATGTTTCGGAAAAATGTATCTACGGCCAACAAGCTATGTTGAATATTTCACTGCAGTGCCAATGCAACTAAACTTTTCGTCCCGTACTACACAAAAAGACGTTCGGCAATATTCTACGATGTCCCCACCCAAAGTTACTCAAGTGTGGTTATCCTTGCTCCGCCACCCTGTATTATACTATTAGAGATGGGATGCTATTATACTGGGAGACTCTAGTTAGTAATGAATTCAAAGGTTTGATACGATGTAATATCATTACTGTTGTTTTTTTCGATCGAGAACTAATTATCTATCAGTTTTAAATTCCTATAATATAAATTATTTAAAAAATTACATTTTTCGTTAATTTTGTGAGAATTATTTATTTATACTTAAATGATTTATTTTGAAATACTTACTCTTTTCAAAGAACATGGACATTAAAAATTATGATGTCCTCATAGAAACTATGATAAAATGAAAATCATGTAGCTTCTTACTATATTATAATTAGCTATCAGCCATGAATGTTGATTGATTATAAATTAAAATAATAGGAATTAATAAATAATATAATTAATAAACAGACCATCAAATTAGTCTTTCTATTTATCAAACCATTACTCATTTAATAAATGTTATATATATTTATGAATATTTGGAGGTCACAAACAATTATTTTAAATCGATACAAATATACAGAATACACATACAAAATAATTACATCATTATTAGGGCCCAAATAAAAAAATAATTATATCATACATGTAAACATTCATTTACATTCAGAAATATTATCTCCTATATCATCTATTAACGAAAACAAATAATGCGGAAGTAAATATTATACTTAGATATCATAGTTGTTGGCAGACCCGAAAGACCTCAATGATCATAAATTCATAAATCTTGCCACAATCAGATAAATGTGTAGCCGTATAGGTATATATTTTTGGTTTTTTACCATTTTCATCCAAATAGGCGGTGTTCAATAAGTATTTTCTTTTGATTGGAAAGCCATAATGTCATTTTAACACATAACTTTTTTGTAGAAAAATAAATATGAACTACAAAATTAAATTAATCTCCTTGTGAGTATAGGATGCTCATAGATATTATGAAAAAAAATGTGTAATTGTTTGGATTATATTACAGTACAAAAAAAATATTATAATGACATGTTATTTATATTTCATTCGACTTACTTTGATAGTTAATAACTGAAAAATATTGTTTTATTAAGCCAAATCATTGTTATTTATTCGCATGTTACTGTGAGTTTCACGTATGAAATTGTTTTGATTTACTATCATAATGTAGTTTATACAGAATATTGGACTAAATGGAATATTACCACTATCATTGACAGTATCTTCAGCATTACACAATATGTATTAATTGAAGTTAATTATTACAAAGGTCAGCAATAAATTACTTACAGAAAACATCATATTAATTTCGCTAAAATAATGTCGCTTAAAAACTGAGTTAATTAAAAAAATTTGAATGCAATGATAGGTATATACAAATAACGATTCTGTAAGGAGTTAATATGTTGGTCTAAAATGGGTATATAATAATATAGTATTTTATATTTAAATTAAATTATAATGCAATATCCTAGAAATTAAAATTTAAAACGGTCATAAAATTTTTTCCATTAAGTCCAGGGGAAATTTTTTTTATATATTTTTGAAGATTAGCTTATGGACAACCTAGTGATAAAATGTTGAACCTTAAGTACAAACGGAAATAATTTTATGAATTTTCAAGTACAAAATAACTTACAAACCATCGCAATTTAAACATATTTTATACAAATTTGAAATTTATGGTCTTATAAAAAAAATTTGAGAAAGACGATCTCCAATATTTTCTAGTTACGATAAGTATAACTTATAATGAACATTGTATTAAATTTTCAAGAGTTTTCGGACGGTCAAAATAATTTTATAGATGTTTAAAAAAAAAAACTTACCACAATCGAAAATTTAAATTGTCTATAAATAAGTCAAAATATGTGCAAATACTTTAAAACTAAACCACCTATAGATAACGTCAGTTTAAACATTTGGTAAGTGTTTGCCTTATTTGATTTTTGAGTTAAAGCAAATTTTAAAAACCGATATCGATTGTCAGTCTAGAATTTTATATATTATATTATATTTTACATGTAATTTTATATCAATATTCGCTGTTAAATCGCTTATAAAAAATATAAAATATTATAATATTGATAATGTTTTAATCATGCAATTGACGTTTCTGTCGACAGTCATACAACTTGTCGACTTCATTAATTTTGTACTTTATTTTTTTTATAATATTTTTTTTTTATTGATATTTTAAAAAATTGTGTTAAAACTCAAAACTCTGTGAAACTGATTGAAGAAGCTATTAATTGCAATATTAATTAGTAAAATACCATCCGGTCGTCCGGTCGTCATCGCACGCACACATTCATTTTCATTCCTCATTATATAGTAAGTATAGTCCTGACACAACAAAACACGTTTAGTCCGCCGAACGTTTACATTACTACAAAAAAATATTGAATTGTGTTGAACTAAATAATTATAATAATAATTGACAATTTTTAAAAATCATTAAAATTTAAAAATTGTTTATATTTTCAATATATATTTACGCATTATAATATAAAATGGTATGTATAAAATATCAGATTTAACGAAGCCAATGATGAAAGATATTATCAGTTCTAAACGTGTAAGTGAGAAGGAATATGAGTTCCTGAACATTAAACTCCTACAAATGGTGGATGAATTTTTTATTGAAATATCTGTTTTGAGCCCGAGTGCAGTTCAACTAAAATAAGTGCGATTCGACCATATCACACCTTGCAGCGTTGCAGTAAAGTTACACCTATCGCACTACCGTTTATCAGAATATCCATCACCTTATGTTTACTGTTCATTTTTTCTTCTACATTAATATAGTCTTACCACATTATTATATTATTCAATTACCTCATATGGCATCATTAACTGTACGTAGTTCTAATAATTTGCCACTGAACATACCCCAGAGTTTCGGTGAATTTTGCATTATTACTATTATTCGAATAAATACTATAAGTATATATCAGACGTGTAACCGTCCAAATAACTGTTGTGAGTGCACCAAAACGTGCTGTGACAAATTAATATTGTAGGTGCACGTGGCAATTTATCTAATCAGAATAAGATCGACGGATAATCGATGGTTTTTCAAATATATATATATATATAAATATATATAAATATATTATATAATTGATGCAATTGATGATATTTATTTTCACAACCAGTTCTGTAAGAACACTGTAAACTTTTTAGAAAAAAATTAGAACATGTAAAGGACAATCCACCAGGAGTCTATCATATTATAGATACGTAATATATAGATAGTAAAAACTCTATTGTTGCATTATGTTAGATTTGATTGATAAGAGAAAAGATACAGGTAAAAATAAGACGTAATTAACGTTTGAAAAATAACGTTAAAATTAGTATTTTCATTTTTCATTATGACCAATATCTATATATAGATATTATGTATATTAATTTTTAATTTTTTTTAGATTCTGAACGGAGTGATGGAATCCATTGATTTTACTATGATGTGTGTTTATTTTTTTTATTTTTATTTTTTTTTTTTGTGTCTGAGAACATGATTTTTGGTAGTAAAAATGCTTCGATTTTTTTAAAAAGCAACTTTTTTGAAAGGAAAGTGAATGTAGATGGCACTTGAGCGTGTCAAAAATCCAACTTTTCTAATACTTTTTAAAAAAATCGAAAAAAATGATAAAAAAATTACGAAAAAACGGGAAATTTTACGCAAAATCATGTTTTTACAAACTACATTTTTAAAAAATGCTCTAACTCAAAAACGAAAAACCGGAACAACTTGAAATTTTCACCAAATCTTTATATTGGTGTTCTCTATACATGGTTAAGTTTTCAAAGTATTTTGACATATTTTGACTTATTTATAGACAATTTAAATTTTCGATTTTTGTAAATTTTCTTTTTTAAACACCTATAAAATTTTTTTGGCTGTCCAAAAACTATTGAAAATTAATTAAAGAATTAAATATAAGTAATACTAATTGTAACTAAAAAATATCAGATATAGTTTCACTCAAATTTTTTTTATAAGCCCATAAATTCAAATTTGTATAAAATATGTTAAAATCGCGATAATTTACAAGTTATTTTGTAGTTGAAAATTCATATAAATTTTTTTTTTATATTTCAGATTCAAAATTTTAACACTAGGTTGTCCATAAGCTAATCTTCAAAAATATATAAAAAAAATTTCTACCGGACTTAATGGAAAAAATTTTATGACTGTTTGAAATTAAGATTTTTACGAAATTGCATACTATTGCATTATATTTCAATTGAAATATAAAATACTATATTATTATATACCCATTTTAGAGCTACATATTAACTCAGTTCAGAATCGTTATTCTTATACAATGATACCTATCATTGCATTGAAATTTAACAAATCCATTGTAATGATGACCTATCCTATGAACGAGGTGCACTCCACCCCCAATTGTACAGCAAAGCGAGGCCTATCCGATCTTTTTTTTTTTTAACCTACTTTATTGACTAATAGTTTTGAAACTAGTATATAAGTAAACAAATTAAAATTCATATGTTATAATAAGTAATTAATACACAATATTTTTATCGATAAATTCGAAGTGAATTTTGAACACTCATTGTCATATACTTATACTATATAGTATGAATGGATTACTTATTCGGAATGCAAAAACAGTTTTATATCAATCTAGATTCAATAAATGCCTTTAATAATTGAAAAAAGGAACTTATTTTATTTTTAATCTTCAACAGGTAATATTATAGTATGATCTCTTCGCGTCAGTTGAAACATTTTTAAAATGGGCAACGATAGGAATTTGTTTAATTTTTCATGTAGGTATGCATATATTATAGTATATTATAATAAAGAATATATTTTGACTAAATATGTTCGATATTTAACGTGTTATAATACTTGTTCAATGTATAAAAATGTGTAATACGAGTTTTTGGCCACAGTTTTAACAAGTGTAAAACAGATACCTATTATATACTCCATTCCGGCAAAAAAAATTATTATTTAAGTAAATAATTAACAGTTTGGTGTAATGTCGTGTACATTATTATTAGATAACTACACCTCTAGAAAATATGTATGAAGCTAACAATAAAAATATTAATTCAAAATTTATATGAATTAGATAAAATATTTTTTGTGCTTTTATTTTCCACTGAAAAAAATAATTAAATATATAATTTTCAAAAATATAACAAATATTTTACTAGAATTTTTCTCCATTGGGGACGCAATAGGCTATAATAATTATTCATAATGCACAATAATTAACCATTAAGAGAATAACTAGCATTTTCCATTTCCTACAGTAACAATAGAACTCACTGTTCTACTTTGTACTTTCCGATGTAATAGTACATAATTAATCAATGCAGCAGTCGTTGGCTCGTTATGTACAAGTTTAAATTAGTTACATTTAGTTGATAAATAGAATCAAGATATAGTTTCATAAGAATTATACATTATATAAATAACAATCGTAACATAGGTGACAGTGATTCATGGGCACAGATATCTATGCCCATGGACCATGGTCAAAACATAATAGATAGGTAGGAATAGGATCCACATTCAATATTGATACAACTTTTTGTATCTTATTATTTTTTTGGTGCTCCTAGAAAATATTCGATCATAGATTACGTAGGTAATACATAATCATTCATCACAAAACCATTTTTACAATCTTGTATGTTGATAATTTTGATAATATTTTTATTTAATATTTATTAGTTTTAAATCATTTAGAAATAAACTCAAAGGTTTTTCTGTATTTAATACCTACTATAAATATTATATTTATAATTCATAATTACACACAATTTTATTCATGATAAAGTATTGTTTGGATATATGTTGAGTTTTTTTTTTCTCGTATTGGTCAAAAGAAAAATGTACAAATTAGTCAAACAAATATAATTCTATTATATCCTATTGTAGAGTTTTTAAATATTGTGGTGCATCTAAATTTATTTTAAGATAAATAACTTCTTTCTTCCTATAATAAAAAATTTCTATAACACATCAATTTAAACTTAATATTTTCTACAATTTAATTCTATACCAAAGTGAGTCCAACGGTATACCATAAATAAAACAAAGTCATAAGTATATTGTAATTTGTAATAAATTGGTAAATAATGAAAAATAAGTTACTAAATTGAAATATGTAGTAAACTTTTTCTTTCCTTTTATTTTTATTAAGAAATTAAAACTCTTAAGCTCAATAAGCATTGATGTATTCAGACATTTTAAATTCTAGGATAAAAACAAGTAAGATTAAGAATATTATAGGTACTTATTGTACTAAGTTTAATATACTACAGTTATTTTACAAATTATTATTCTTAATTCTAATTAAGTAACACATACATTACAGTCTCACAAACTTAATCACAAAAGTATAGTAATACCTAATTAAATAAAATCAACAAATTAATTATGTTTAAAGTCAGAAGTATAACATTATTAACTCTATGTCCACTTTCGTCTATTATTTTTATTTGTATTCTATTCATTCTGAATAGTTGTTGAGATTTAAATGTTGATGCACAACACACCAAATATGGTTTTACGCACGTGTAAAAATATAGCAAAAAAAAACAATAACATAAAAATTTATTCCATGTTTATAATTTATTTATTTTTACTATAATCAACCATAGTTATTATTATAAAGTTTATAAATAAATTAAATCCGTAATTCTTTAGGGTATATACTTGAATATAATTATAAAGTAAATAGTTAAGAACTAAAAAAAAAAAATATTTTTATAAGTTCTAAATAGGTTTATTATTATTACATTACATTTTAAAACAAAATCATTAAAATTATTACTATGTTCTAATTATATAGTAGAAAGATGTGCTTGAACAAATATATGTAATTTAAATCGCTGATTACACTCTGATTTTCACTGATTTTAATCTTATTCTTCATCATCCTATCCGTAACAAATAAAAACAATTAACATTTATTGGATTTTACACCATTAAATTTTAATTCAATTTAATGATGTTTCACATTAGATGTGTAAACGTAATTTGTGTTTTTTAATAATA
>JAIPRK010002425.1:0-20128 GCA_025469195.1 Chaitophorus viminalis | reverse complement strand
TCATTGTATACGAATAACGATTCTGAACGGAGTTAATATGTTTGTCTAAAATGTGTATATAATAATATAGTATTTTATATTTAAATTGAATTATAATGCAATTTCGTAAAAATTTAAATTTCAAACATTCATAAAATTTTTTCCTTTGAGTCCGGCAGAACTTTTTTTTATTGATTTATGAAGAGTAGCTAATGGATAACTTAGTGTTAAAATTTTGAACCTTAGTTATAGACAGAAAAATTTTTATGAATTTTCAACTACAAAATAACTTGCAAATTATTGCGATTTTAACATATATAATACAAATTTTAACTTTATGGGCTTTTAAAAAAAATTTGAGTGAAACAATCTCCGATATTTTTTAGTTATAATTAGTATAACTTATAATAAATCTTGTATTAAATTTTCAAGAGTTTTATGAATTTTTATCTACAAAATAACTTGCAAATAATCGTGATTTTGACACATTTTATACAAATTTGAGCTTTATGGGCTTATTAAAAAAGTTTGAGTGAAACGATCTCCGACATTCTTTTAGTGACGATAAGTTAAGCTTATTTTACATCTGTATTAAATTTTCGAGAGTTTTCGGCCAGCCAATTAAATTTGATAGATGTTTAAAAAAAAATTTTTACAAAAATCGAAAATTTAAATTGTCTATAAATAAGTCAAAATATGTCAAAATACTTTGAAAACTTAACCATGTATAGAGAACACTAATATAAAGATTTGGTGAAAATTTCAAGTTATTGCGATTTTTGGTTTTTGAGTTAGAGCATTTAAAAAAAATGTATTTTGTAAAAACGTGATTTTGCGTAAAACTTTCCGTTTTTTCGTAATTTTTTTTATTGTTTTTTTCGTTTTTTTAAAAAAGTATTGAAAAAGTTGGATTTTTGACTGCCCAAGTACCATCTATAGAATCTAAAAACACACATAATTGTAAAATCAATAGATTCCATCACTCCGTTCAGAATCAAAAACCTCCAAGTAATAATAATTATTTTTTTATATAATTTCTATTCATTATATTTTATATTTTTAATTGTAATTTTATTCTTTTTGTGATTTTCAAGAATTGTTTCTTCAGTCACTGATAATTTAAAATATAACTATAAGGTTGATATTGATTTCTCATTTTTAGTAATTAACTTACAAGTCTCAACTGTATCAAAATGTCAAATAAATGTTTTAAGTAACGAGTTCAAAATTTCTCACTGTACACGAGGAATATATTGTTGGTGATCGAGCAGATTTCAATAATTACTTATTAGTAATAAATAACTAAATTTAATTCATACTTATCGACTATTATTGAATACAGTTCGCGTCACCTCGTTTTACGGAATTTGATTTTCATAATTTTGTTTATACAGTTTTAATCACGGTAGATAATAAAAATATCATTTTTTCTTTTTACACGACTTTTTTGGTAAATAATATGAAGATAATTACACATTTAAAACTAAATATCGTCTTCTAAAAACTGGAGAAATAGCGTAATATTCGAATATTGTCAAGGCAAGGTAAAAGATAAGGCTTAAAAAAAAATAATAATAATAATAATAACGATTTGTATCCTAGCATACCTAGGTATAGTAGTGGTCAGTGGACAATAGTCATAGTTTGTAGAAGATAAAAAAAATATATATACAAAGAGTATTATTAGTAATGCACTTTAAAATCTTCATCATCATAATGTTTAATAACTATATGTTCTGAAAGTGAAAGCTGATGCCACTTGACTCATACGCAACATTATTTAGTTTAAGCACTTAACAAGTTTTGAGTGTTCTGTATAATCTTAAATAAAATCAAGTGTTATTGCACTAAAATATCAATGATACTAAAAAGTAAGTAAGTATGTAATAAACTAATAAAGTATGTTGTGTAAACATAAAATATAGATCCGCAGTTATACTTGCGAGAGCTCTGAGATGAATTATATGTAAATAATTAAAATATTATTAATGTAGATATTGTTTTGAAGATACTTTAGTATAAGTAATATAAATTATAAATATTTACAATGTAATATATATTTATATTACATTATTATGTAGAAAATTGTAATTAAGGAACTTGAATGAACATTTCCATAAATTATCAATTCGTACAGAACATTTACATATTTGTTGATGTCAATTCAACTACGTATAGCCGTATAGCCCGTATAGATATATATATAAAATTGAAATGATCATGAAGTTTATTTACGCAAGACATCCTTTGCAGCCAACAGAGTCTACTTCTCTAGTACGAACAATCGTAATAAACGAAGGATCAATGATGCATCTCAAGTTCTACTGGTTAATAAAATGTTTGTAGAACAAAGATATAAATGTTCGTACAAATGTGAGTTGATGATCGAGATTGTTTAACACTTCGTTGGTATATACTACATAGATACTATGTACTATATAGACATATTATATAGAGAAGGGATCAGGAGATGGAAAGTTTTATTTATCGTTTTGCAAACAGACAAATTATTTAGGAATCTCGTGTTTTCCCTGAAACTTGAAACACTGTCAGAGCAGATCAAGAAATGTTAGCAGGATGCGCTCATCGTAAATGATGGAATCTAGCCCATGTTTTACTTTCACACCCACTTGATTTATTGATTTATATCAGCTTATAATTACTTTTTTAGTTGATTAACCAAATTTTAGCCATGAAAACAATTTGTTAGGAGAGAGTCAATTTCTTTAAATTTTAAAATAATATTTTAGGTATCACACGTATAGGCAATAGGAATAATAACCAATGTCCAATATAAAAATAATTACATTATAAAATAAAAAATAATTACGGTAGTGCAGATTTTGATATCGAAGATAGTGGAGATATAGTTAACTGGATTTGTTCCTGTAGCGTTTTACATTTGTTTTAAATATGCATTCTCAGACGAAATTTAAGTACGGCGTTTCACATTTGAATTCATTCAATGCAAATATGTCATAGGTAATTCATAGATACTTAATAGCCTAAAACTCATAAATGTCGTCGACTATTGGTTAATGGTTTACAACATAAATATGGTAGATTTGTCGGTATACAGAACATTAACTGCGTACTGTCTATTGTTTAATTTCTAAGCCGTGGACACTTTGTACTTTGTAGCTTGTACGGTAAAAAAAAAGTTTTTTTTTGGAAAATTTGATAATAGCAATGGACACTCTTTTGACCAACTGAATACCGATCAGAATGAATTTGGTAAAATTTAGGAGAACATGAATATTTTAAATCTACTAAGTTAAAACCATGAATTAAAATATATCTTAATAAGGTTTATCTTAATTCGTGGTTAAAACCAAAACTTATTAAAAATGGTTAAGAATATACCGTGATTTTACGTATTAATAACACAAAAATATTCATTGGAAATGTTCAAAAGTAACTTGTTTTGATAAACTAACAACGAATATCATTGAACTGGTAAGTTTTATTGATGATAGTTATAATTAGTAATTAAAAATCATTGGAACTTTGGAAATAGTGTGTCATACTTTTTAATTTGAGTATTTTTTCTGGAAATCATAGTATGTATAATTTACATAGTTAATAATATATAAATATTATATTTACTTTAAATCTGATTATAAATTGTCTTCATATTATGTGTACTCTAACTAGGTATTAATTAGATTTATTTTATATTATGTATAAACATCTCTTAATGTTTTCGCAATGATGATAATGTTTTTCACTGTTTAAAAACAAATATTGTAGTATAATGTTCTTATAAAATGTCCGTTATCCATATTTTTGAGTTGACCGTTCAAACTACAAAATGTCCTAAATCCAGCTTTACCATGTACTTACGACCGTGTTAGCGAGCTCGCGGATAAATTGGCGTAGTCAATGTGGCGATTTCAGCCCCGGAGCACAGTGTGTATTTTCCCGCGTATTTCACATCACATACAACCCAGACACGTCCTACCCGCTTAAACCGTGTTCGGCTGGTGTTATCACGACTCGGTGTTATCTAGTGTCAATAATGTTATCGTTGTTGTCACAGACGGTACACCGCGAGTCCGCGACTTGTTGGCGGAAAAAATACACTGTTTTTATTAATGTTTTAAAATGAGAACGCGGTGCCTTTAGGGAGTTATCTTTATCGTTTGTACTGGTATATTACCATTATCATTATTATTACCCATTACAGGTGGTCGCGTGTTTATTCGCGTTGGCGTGTTCACAGTTCTCGTTGCGTGCGTGAACCTGACTAAAAATTAAATTTAGCCACTGGTGTGTTTAGCTGTTTAGCAGTCGACAGTCGTTTCGAATCAACATATAGCATAGTTCGGGGCTTCCAGTGAGTACAATTTTCGTTTCCGTTTAATGATTATCCGAGGACGTACTAGTTACAATATTAGGTATAGTATAGAATTATGTAAGAATATTATTTTTAATTAACTTGACATTAAATTGTTTTATCAGTAATTTCTTCTGGACTTATTAATTTTGTTGCTTTAATATCTTTAGTAGCTTAGTATCTTGTACATTGTTTTGTGCAATAGTAAATTGCTCGGTACATTAGTATCTTGTACATCGTCATATCAGTCAAATGTAGCTTAAAGGTTGTAGTCTTTTGTATAAAATATAATATCAAGTTAAAAGTTTTTATATTATTTATTATAATTTGAAATTATACAATTCATAATGTTCTACAAATAAATGCACTTTAAGAAATAGAAAATAAATAAAACCTCATTGCTTACACACCTCAATGGCTTTTATTCCATTGCTCAATAAGCTAATTTTATAATTATTTGATATACTTAATAACTTTAGTAATTGGACTCAAAGACCAAGCCATTAATTAAATACTTAAATGTAAGTACAGTTGTTTTTTAGATTTAATACAATAATTTAATGTGTATTTGACTAAAAAAAGTCAAGTGATACGGATACCTGTCAGTAGTATCTGAAATTATAAATTTAGCTTGTTTGTACGCCAAGTTTGACCAAATCATAAACTATTAAATGGTACTCCAAATTTTTCATAATACCTACCTACTTATATAACATTGTAATTATTAAATGTACACATTATTTGTTATTTTAATATTGATTTCTGTAGTTTAACATATAAGCAATAAAAATTAATAGATGTAAATAAGAGATGAGGTATAAAATATTTGAATTTCACTAGGTTTATATCTGAAAAGTCTAGTTACTTCTGTTGTATGCTTGTTAAATAGATTTTCAATTAGGTACTTGAGATCTCATTATTTACATATTTGATTGAGTCTTGAAATAAATTTTTGGTAATGGTATTTTTTCACATTCTTCATTGCTCTGAGATGTAATACTATATTTGTAGTTTACTAGTATACTCTACTGTACATTTTTTTGCCTTGATTTTAAATGAATAGATTCCTTCTTAGACTATAATTTAAAATTTAGAATTTTTAATGTCATTTAATAAAATCAGCTTCGAATATTTACTATTCAGCCCTCACTGTTTACATTATTTTTTATAGTGCTGCATTTTCTATATTATTTGTATTACTTATCAATCCTATTATCTTCTACCTTATTAATAGATACATTTAAAGTTTAGAACATTTTTTAAATAAAAATATTTGAATTTTGAAATTCGATTTAAAATAAATAAATAATTTTTCTTTTCTTTTCTATATTTATCCTAATTTCAACTGATCTATAAATGTTTCTAATGATGTATTTATTATTTTTTCTAAAGCTGTTTTACAATTTTGATATAATGGATAGTCACAAACAAGAATACCTATAAAAATAGTTATTTATAATGTATTATATTTTGTACATTATACATTGCACCTTGAAAATTGCATATTTCTATATCATTTTATAATTGTAATGGAGAAAAAAATTAAATAATAAAAACAATTAATAAGTGAAATTGTTAAATGTTTATGTTTTAATTATAAAACTGAACTGAAATTAAATATATTTAAAATATACTGTGGTGATATAGTTGGTTTATGTTACGAATGTTATGGTAAACTTGTATATTATACTCGATCTTCGTTCACAAAAAAAAAGAACCGGATGGGCCTCGCTCTGCTGTACAGTAGGGGTTGGAGTAGCTCTCATTCATAGGATAGATCATTACAATGGATTTGTTAAACTTGAATATAATGATAGGTATAATTTTATATGAATAACAATTTTGAATTGAGATTATATGTTAGTCTAGAATATGTATATTATATAATAAACGTTTATGCTTTATGTTATTATATATTTAAATTGAAATATTATGTCAATATTTACTTTTCAAACGCTTATAAAAAATAATTGTGCCTATGGATTTCAAAAATTTTGAATTGACAGTAACAACAACTTTTGTGGAATCGTTTATTTAACTCTCAAGAATTTTGGCTTACCCAAATTTTTTTTAACAACAATTAAAAAAAAATAAAAAAATTTCGAATATATCAAATGCCTACAAGTTGCTTAAAATCAGTTTAATATTTTGAAAAAATTATGACTTAAAGAAAATGCTAATTTTAACAACTGGTAAAAATTTTGAGTTTCTGAAACCCTTACTTTTTGATTAATAGCAAATATGTAAAATCGTTGAGAATAAATCGTTATTTTATGCAGTTCCGTAAAAATTTCAATTTCAGTCATAAAAAATTTTCCTGAAAGTCCGGTAGAAATTTTTTTCTAGTTATTTGAATAGTAACTTATGGATAACCTTGTGTTAAACTGTTGCAGCTTAAGTATAAATACAAACAATTTTATGAATTATTAACTACAAAATAACTTGCAAATTATCGCGATTTTGACATATTTCATTCAAATTTGAACTTTATGGGCTTCTAAAAGAAATTTGTGTCGAACGATTTAAAATTTCATTTACCTACGATAAGTATAACTTATATTGAACCTAGTATTAAATTTTCAAGAGTTTTTTGACAGCGAAATTTTTTTTATCGATATTTGAAGAAAAAAACAACGCCAATATAAACATTTAATAAAAATTTCAAGTATTTGCGGTTTTTCTTTTTTGAATTAGAGCATTTAAAAAGAATGTATTTTGTCAAAACGTGGTTTTGTGTAAAAATTCCTGTTTTTTTCGTAATTTTTATGGTTTTCTTCGATGCTTTTGAAAAGTATTGAAAAAGTTAAATTTTTGACTCACCCTCCACATTCATTTGGTTTCAGAAAAGATGATGTATAAGGAAATCGAAGCATTTTTACTGTCCCAAAACGTGATGACAGAAAAAAAAAGTAAATAAATAAAAAAAACATACATTTTTGTAAAACCTATAGATTCTATCACTCTGTTCAGAATCTAAAATTGTTGATGTTAAATCATTGATTATTGAACCTTGATTCTGCGAAGATATTCTCTATGCGAACAAAGCATGTCATTAAGGCTGGTAATAATAAAAGGCTCACCTATCAATCCTATAATTAGTAAAGCAATATATTATTATATAATGTTGGCTTTGAACTTTTCCGTTTCGAGCCAATCGTTTATGTATGCGGTAATGATGTAAAGGAGATCTATGAAATCATTGCCGGATTTAACTACTGTGCCGCTGTAAGCACAAAAAAAATTGCCGCCTTTTCATATAAATAATTAAGTAAGTATATCTAAATTTGTAGAACTTTTGTTATTTTTAAATACATTAAATTATAATGAAACATCATTGTTAAAAGATACATGTTGACATGATGTAGATATGTTATAAAATTATATAAATATGATATGAAAATTATATTAAAATGTGTTCATTTTTTTTTTTAAAAATAGCTATGCTGTCGGATTATACATTTTTAGCACTTTAATAATAAAAAAATAACTATTTAATTAATCTACCCAATTAATGGCTTTCGGCGTGATTTCTGAGCTGCAAAATCGTTTAACATTTCATCGAAGTCAATTTCATTCACTAGTTCTGTATCTATTGCTAAGAAACTCTAAGAGTTTAATCTATCCTTTTCCATGCTAGACCTTAAATAGTTCTTGATACGCTTTAATGTTGAAAATGTTCGCTCAAAAGAACAATTACTAATTGCCATGCATAATAACATACGTAATGCTATGTCAACATTAGGGTAAATTGTTTGTAAATTTTAACTGCGGATAAGTTGTGATAGTTCAATGAAGCTAAAATTATTTTTATTTTTTATAGTAACATTTTTAAGGTAAGATTTAAAATGAATACTTTCAAAAGAAAAGGATTTCTCTAAATCTTCATGATAAAATCGTTGAAGTTCATTAGCTTTAAGTACAATTTCTTCAGATAAAAGTTTATTTAAATTAACCAAAAAATCAAATTTTTCAAAAATATTATTATAAGCGACACACCTTTTTTCTAATTCACTTTTCAATCGATCTAAAATTGTAAAGTATGTTTCTACTTTAAATTTTTTTCGTCCAGTCATATAAACTTCATTTTTCCTAGCCTCATCTGCTTGAAATTACGTTTTTTAGTTCTTACTGTATCATACTTATATTCTTCAGTTTTTAAATTATTTGCTAAACTTGTATTTATAGTAAAAAAATTTGTTTCCCATAATATATTTCAAAACCTATACACATTTGTAAAAGAAAAAAACAACGAAAATTTGCCGCCCCTGAAATATTGTTGCTGTAAGCATGTGCTTACTTTATTTATTGGGAAATACGTCACTGTATGAAATATGGATTTCATAGAACCGTACTAAAACTATATAAACGTTGGTCATAATGAAATGCGTATGCTAGCTGTGTGTACGTTGGATTCACCTCGTGCATTATATGTATTATATGTGCATTACACATATTGTTATGCAATTTTCAGTTCATTTCCAAGTTATTTTAATTCAAAATAACAATGCGTACAGCTCTATTATGACGATTGCAGTTATATAATTTTCGGGATGCAAGGGCTGTAAATGAGGCAAACATTAAACAATTATTGAATTTCGCCTTACGGCTGCGATAACCCATGCAGTACACTTTAAGACTGTTAGCAGAGTGCTCCGTGTGCTTCTAATACAAATACGGAATTTGCCACAGTGTCATCTCGATCGAAGATCTCAACCCAGCTTTTATCAAGTAAAATCACACGATTTCGTCTGTACCAGGTGAAAATTTATTCAATATTTAATTTGTTCAAAAACTTTGTTTTGTTTTAAACATTTTCAAACATATAATTTATTCAAATTAAAAAAATAATCGGACGGGGACTAGCTCTGTTGTAGAGTAGGGAGAGGAGTGGACGTCATAGTGGCGTATTTATATTGCGTCCATAAATATTATTTTGTCCGAGTAGCGTCCGCAATTTTCTCGTAACATGTACGAGTTGCGTTCTGGTTAAAAATGTATATATACATATTTTTCTTCTCACTTTTATAGACTGAGGACTGCCATTTATATACATTTATATAAATTCCAAATGGCTTGGTTGAACATTTTAATTATATGTTATAAATTATTTATTGCTCTAAAATGAAACAACTATAATATATAAATGATGTGGTTAAAATTCGTATGTTAAAATGTATTTATTGATTTTATAAGATGGTTAATTTTTTAAATTTTTTAATCAACTTGGTTTATATTTTTTTCTAACTGAATCATAGTATTTTTAATAAAATCTTTGTCTACAACCTTTGTTTGTTTGTTTGTTTGTTAAATATGAGCTTCAAAAATTATTTCAAACATTTTCTAATTTCATATTTATTTTTAAAAACTGTAGACGAACCAACACTTTAAAATTTTCCTCCAGATTCAATACCCTAGTTCAAATAAACATTTTTACCAACAACTAATTTAATACTTTTTATTACGATAAATACAACTTATGACAAACTTTGTATTTAATTTTTATGATTTAAATTTGACCGTTACGATTAACGGACAAATTTTTTTGATCGATATTTCAAAAAAATAGTTTTAATTGTCTATAATTGTCTAAATAGTCTAAAACTAAGCTGACTTAAAGAATATGCCAATCTAAACAACTGGTAAAGGTTTCGAGTTTCTGCGACTTATAGTTTTTGAATAAAGACAAATATTTAAAATCGTTTGAGGATAAATCGTTATTTTATGCAATCTCGTAAAAATTTCAATTTCAAACGGTCATACAAAATTTTCCTGAAAGTCTGGTAGACATTTTTTTCTAGTTATTTGAAGAGTAACTTATGGATAACCTTGTGTAAAAATGTTGCACCTTAAGTAAGATGTTTAGTAGCGCCACAGTTAATTTTTAACTTGCAATTTTACATCTATGACACCCCCCACATCCATCATGTGGGGCCGTGTCAATACAAACAATTTTTTGAATTTTTAACTACAAAATAACTTGCAAATTATCGCGATTTTGACATATTTCTTACAAATTTGAACTTTATGGGCTTACAAAAGAAATTTGTGTTAAACGATTTCCAATTTTTTTTTAGTTACGATAAGTATAATTTATTATGAACATTGTATTAAAATTTCAAAAGTTTTTGGACATCTAGCTTTTTAATGACCTATCCTATGTATGAGGTTCACTCCACCCCTTACTGTACAGTAGAGCAAGGCCCATCCAGTTCTTTTTAGATATTATATCTATTTATTATTATATACTCGTATATGTTTTGAGGAATTATGGTTATCTAATCGGTGAACTTGTGATTATGATAGTGTAATTTAATATTTTCAAATTTTTGTTCTGTTAATTATATTAATTTTCTCTTTATAATATATAATACATTTTATTTTGAATTTATTGAATGTAAAATATCGAATTATTTTTCTGGCTTATACATTATAACATTTATAGTCGAAGTAGTGTTTTATATTTTTCTTTGATTTCATTATAGTTTTAATAAATTGAAGTTTTCAGAAACGGTAGCATTTTAAAAGTTTTCCAATCGTTCATTAATAATTCCGCCTTGATTGTATAGTGTATACGTAGCATGTATATTTGAGTAAGAAGAAGATTATTTTATATTTTCTTACACATTTTCAATTATTTTAAGTGACTAGAAATATTCACTAAGTAAATATTTATTTTAAAACTTTTTCATATGTTATTACTTTATATTGTGTTTTGTATGTGATTTGAATATTGGTTCTTTTCTTGAATTGAAAATTTGTAATTTGAATTTCATAGAGCTAAATATTTATTATTATTATTATTTATTAAACGAACCGCAATGTTTTAAATATTTTGGTTCTATCCGAGAAAAAAAAAATCAGTTATTATTCTTTACTTTTTTTCGTCTGTTTTAAATACGACAGTAATTGAGTAATATATTTATAAAATACAATATTACTTATTAGTTATTAATAATTATTGTACCTATAATGTTTTAATAAAATGTGTACTTATTTAAGTTTTCTGTAGAATTGTTTTTGATATCGATTTTTCTTTTTGACCTTAAATAACATATATATATATATATATATTTATAACATAATAGTTTAAAGGCCTTGGACGGGTCGAGGTAGGTATAGAAATATTCAGGTGCTTAGTAAATAGAATCATTGATGGGATAGCTATACCGGGTTATACGTGTTATTTTGTTTTCTATTTAATTTATTTATGTGTTTATAAACAGGGAATTTAAAGTGTATTTTTTATATTTATACTTTTAAAAATGATATATGAATGTTTATGAATATTTTTGGTACCTATATATTTAATTTTAATAAACTTCGTTTGTATTTATTATAGATACTTGTTATAAAAAATTTAAATTAATTATATTAATTTATATTATTACTTATTATTTTTTTAATTATTACCATCAATATTCAATATAATACCAGGGGTTTGTCTAGAATTAGCTTTTGTGAGGATTTAATCATAACTTTGAATACCTATATACTATTTAAACGACATGTTTTGTGATTTGTAACTACTGGAAGTCGGAAAACCGTATAGGCAAAGCTTATCTAAAACAGATTGTGTGCATGCTATCTGATGACAAATATGCCCACAGGGATACCGTTTAGATAGTTCCACTCATTTGTAGACGAATAATATATCTAGACGGATGAAATAACAAACATATTTTAATTAACCCCTTTTCGGTGCAATTGATTTAGAGGGGGTTATTAATATTCTACCAATACATTTATACGGGGGGCAATGAATGGTTTATAATGTTTATTGTTTATATAAACGTATAGAAAATTGGTAGGGATACCTTGTGGTTTTTGGATTAGTGTTCTGTACACATATAATGTTTGAACTTACGAACATTTAAATAATAGTAATAACAGTTATTTATATAACATCTTGATTGCTCGGAGTAAAATTATTTTTGATAACAATTTTAGTAGGTACATTTTCTATTATATTTTTGAAATTATTTAATTATGACACTCTTAAAAAAATTTATTGTTCTCTAAAATATTTTGAAACTTTACGTTAATGAAGTGACATCAGTGACATTTGAAATTGAGCGAGTCATGTAGAAGTAAAAGCTACGTTGTTGTTGATCTCCGAGGCCTTTAATTTCTTACACGACGTGTAGGATTATATGCATGAAAGCGAGACTAGAAAGTTTTAATTTGAAATTCAAATTAGGAAACCAGGCTGTCTTATCTTTCTTATAAACTATTGTGTAATATACGTGTGTCCAGAAAAGTTTTGGCATCCCTGCGACATTGTCATTGTAACATTCACATTAATAATTTTAACCGATTTCTTTTTATCAAAACAATATGATTCTTAGCTCAGAGCGTTGGTTTATAATTCTAAAGATGTTTACAAATTGTATTGAATTTATGAAGTTACTTGCTAATTTGACACTACCTTTAACATACTGACCTTACCAAGTAAATTTTTTTCGTCATTTAAATAATTATTTTTATTTTTGGAGTGTTAATAATTTGGCACTTTAAGTAATTATTATTATTTAAAATTATACGCATTAAATTTAATAACATTATATATATATATATAAGTATGTATTTAATTTTATTTATGTATTTATATATTTATTAATTAGTTGTCTAGATTTTTAGAATAAAAATACCACCATCAATATAAACGTAATTAGGTTTATGTCATAATAAATTTACTGTGTTAAAATTAAGACATATATAATTTATATATATACACATATATGATGTGGATTATAAAATAATCCATATTAATATGTACTTAATATATAGCTGTGTGTGTATTATATATAGTAGATATATTATATTTATATATTATATACATTTAAACGTATTCATGTGTGTGGTGTGCGTGTGTATGTATGTGTATGTATGTGGATTTATAATGGTTTAACCAGTTTGTGCCTAGTTTTACCAATTGACTGTTGCTCTTTTTAGATTCTGAACGGAGTGATGGAATCTATTGATTTTAAAATAATGTGTTTTTTATTTTATTTTTTTATTTTTTTATTTTGTGTCTGATGACACCTTTTTTTGGTAGAAACAATGCTTCGATTTTCTCAAACAGCAACTTTTATGAAAGAAAAGTGAATGTAGATGGTACTTGGGCAAGTCAAAAATACAACGTTTTCAATATTTTTTGAATGCGTCGAAAAAAACGATAAAAAAATTACGAAAAAACGGGAAATTTTACGCAAAACCATGTTTTGACAAAATACATTTTTTTAAAATGCTCTAATTCAAAAACAAAAAATCGCAAACACTTGAAATTTTAACTAAACCTTTATATTGGATTTTTCTATACATGGTTAAGTTTTCAAAGTATTTTGACTCATTTATAGATAATTTAAATTTTCGATTTTTGTAAGTTTTTTTTTTTTTTTGAAATATCTATAAAATTTATTTGGCTATCCGAAAACTCTTGAAAATTTTATACAAGGTTTATTATAACTTATAAGTTATGCTTATCGTAACTAAAAATTATCGGAGATCGTATTACTTAAATTTTTTATATAAGCCCATAAATTTCAAATTTGTATAAAATATGTTGAAATCGCGATGATTTACAAGTTATTTTATTGTATTTTGTAGTTGAAAATTCATAAAATTTTTTCTGTTTATACTTAAGGTTCAAAATTTTAACACTAGGTTGTCCATAAGCTAATCTTCAAAAATATATAAAAAAAATTCTATCGGACTTAAAGGAAAAAATTTGATGACTGTTTGAAATTTAAATTTTTACGAAATTGCATACAATTGCATTATATTTAAATTTAAATATAAAATGCTATATTATTATATATCCATTTTAGACCAACATATCATCTTCGTTCAGAATCGTTATCCGTATACAATGATACCTATCATGGCATTCAAATTTAACATATCCATTGTAATAATCTATCCTATAAACGTGGTACACTCCACCCCCAACTGTACAACAGAGTGAGGCTCATCAGGTTTTTTTTTTTAATTTGAACTGATTAATATTCACTCATTGACTCTGTTTTTTAAGAATTACCTTTTAGAACAGGGTTTTTCAAACGAAAACATTAGACTTGATGAACTATTACTGGTCATTTATCTTATTTTTCAAGAATTATCGTTACATAGTACGTATTGCCAATCGAAAACAATTGACTCGATCAATTATGTGAAATTTTTGAATCACAAATCTATAGTCAATTTTCAAAATGAATTTGCAATTCTCAGATAGTTATAAATAGGTCAATGTTTCTCAACTTTGGGTGGGTGGGAGCTTAAGCAGTACTAATCACGGAGTATATAAATTGTTATTATCAATAAAATAAATGCCATAATAGTCATTGTACGTATATTGACAAATTGTGTTGTTAATTTACAATGTATGTAACAAAAAAAAGATCATTAATATTTTCAATTTATGAGGGAGCTTGACCTTTTTTAAAATCTATATGGGAGCACATAGTAAAGAAAAAGTTGAGAACCACTGATTTGGACATGGTTAAATAGCTAGTAACTTTTATCTTTAAAGCTGAAGTTCATTAAAATGGTACCTACACAATTTGATTCATGTTACTTACATCATACTTAATACCTATTTTATAAAATGTAGGTATCTAGGTAGTTAAAATTGTAAGGATAGTCAATTATAAATGTAAATTTAACTGATTACTTATGAATTTATTGTGTATCTCGGGCCATTTTCTTTAGTTATTTTTTGATTAAAAATTATAAATACTTGGTATTTAGAACATTTGGTTTTAACTGATAGTCTCTAATGAGACTATATTTATACGAGTATTTTTAGATGCTTTAGTATTATTGATTCCTGTTTTCTATTTTTGTGTATTTTATATCTCTATCTTGAGACAGAAGTACTAATTAATAATTATTTTACGTTCCTTCATGTCCTGTATAGACTGACCGCAGAACCATTCCTCTTCCTTCTCCTTTTTATTTTTGTCCCCAGTCTGCCTGTAGGAATACGATTAATTAGTATAAAACAAAAATATATACGAAAGTTTTAATCAATTTTGGTGCATAACTTAGTTGCCTGTGTACACATAAAGTTTATAATAATTTCACGTGGCAACTTGATTAACTTTTACCGAAAATGTCCTCCAGGTATTTCCATGACCCAAGCTACTAGGATATTGTCAGTTAAATATTTACTTGCGCCCGTAGTGAATCTGTTTGCGGCTATACCATTTACCGTTTGGATTAAGAAATACAGGTTTAATCATGTTTAAGCAGCAGTTATACGCTGAGTGTTTATTCGTTAGGTTCTATTACCTATGTAAAAGTTTACACTAATGATTGCGAATATACTGTACATGGTTCTTCTTAAATTTTAGTTCAAGGTATATAAATTAAGTTAAAACGAAAGTAAAAATGTAAATGGCAGAAAACTCAATTAAAGCAACCATAAATTTTGAGGACATAATTTTTTTTAGCAAATAAATACTTATGATTTTTATTATAAGTATAGAAAATGCTTATGGTTTTCGATCTTGGGTGACATTGGTTAATATTGAGTTTTTATAAAATTACCTTCAAGGAAATAAAAGTACTTATTCATTCTTTACACTTAATATTTTCCATATATTATATGATACTCGGTTGGAAATTATTTTTTTATTTGAGCATTGCATCGTTTCATTATTTTTGTTAGTTTATAATTTATATAATCATTTGAAAAGTTTTTAAAGACTGCTAAAAACCGTTAATTTTTTAAACATAAATTTAGAATCCCCTTGAACGTTATTTTATCGTGTTTATGGGTATTGCTGTAGCTAAAATAGTGTAAGTGCACTTACGAAATTTTCCTGGGACATAAGTTTCATGATATGAGGGTACTGTATAACTATTATAAACCTATTGTATTATAGGTTGTAAGAGTCTTTAATAATTACAAAGTTTTCATTAAACTATGAAAAACTGAGTAAATTGAGCATCAAATTACAATATATTACAATAGTATCTGTAAATAAGTATATTTCACAAAAGAAATAATTTATAGAATTGTATGAAGTGTTTATTTTTTATTGTTCAATCAAGTAACAAAGTAATGTTTTTCTTTTTATTTATTCGAAATTTAAACACACTTAATTAATATCGCATAAAAATATGATCTAAGTAATTTTTATTTGTATTAGGTACTCGCGCATTAAATGTGAGTTTAGCGTACATAGGTTGATAATTATTTATCTGTAGTCTCATTAGAATATATTTTTATAGTTATTATATGTTAGATATATTCAGTCAAACGTTTTATTCATTGAATAAAATATAAGCGGGAAAATTTGTTTTAACGTTATCATTTAAATTTAGTTAGACAGGCTGTTTTGAATATTGTTCTATGTACTTCTATAATATAATATATTATAATATAATTGCAGATATATGTTAAACAATTTATTCGAATCCTCTGTATTATAATTTATAATTATATTATACATTTATACGATCGCATAGATATATAATGTATTGAAATGATAAATATTTTGGCCAGTATAAAATATTAATAATTGCACTCAGTAAATAGGTTATAGATATATGTTTATTTTTTATTCATAAATAAATTTATATTTTAACTTAATAATTATTTTAAAGTAATGACCTTGAACATATAGTTTGTTTGAAAATGTCTAAAAAATAATTATTAATAATTTGTTGAAGTATCGGACGAATAAATGACGTTTCTATGACATAGTTATATAAAACAGTTACTGGATTAGTTACTTATCATACAAATTAGGCATTTTAATTAGTTTTGTTTATGTGATTCAAATTATTCTTGTGTTAATAAAAACAATGAGTGATATATTAAGAGAATGGCTCATGCATCAATTAGGTGTGGAACTTCATTCTCTTCATCCTAACAATTTATGTTCTAAGTTTCAAAATGGAGTGTTCATTGGGAAACTACTTCAAAACTATAATATTGTGAGTTCAAATGATTTTTCTCTATTGGTCGACCAAGAAGACGAGGAGATCAAAATTTCGAATTTTCGATATCTCAAACCATGGTTAAAAATAATAAATATTTTGTTAGATGACGATATTGTCAATGGAATAATATCTGGACGAAGATCAGTAATTTTTGGATTTTTGTATAAGCTGTGTTTTATCCTTGAAGATCCTAATAATCTAAATTTAAATGAACACGCAAAAAAATTATATAAATCTTTTGGAAACGTTGATATTTTAGATAGTTCAAATATACCTAGAAAACTTATTATTAATGCACCTTACGGAAAACTCTATAATGACGTTGATGGTAGTTTTGAATTGCCTAATAAATCTATTGGAAACTTGAAAACGTTGTGTGATGAGATAAATGAATTCGAAGGTAGCTTACCAATGAAATTGGATTGTTGGAATGCCAGAGGAGACCAATCTTGTGCTAGGTATTTAATAAATATTTATATAATTATGTATTTGGATTTTAACTAAATTAATATAATAGTAAATTTAATTAATTTTAATATTAAGGGTTGATGTAATGTTTTTCAGGGTTTATAAATGTTTCATTTTATTATATTAAAATCTATAGTTATTTATTCAAAATGTATAATCCGGAATGTTCGACTTTCGTTATCATTTCGCAATTACCTTTCAAACTCTGTGTATAATGTATATTTAAACATAGTGGTAATTGTTGTAGTAAAATATAATGTATTCGGTATCTGTTATCTCAATCACCAAGTTGAGAAAACATAGTATTGCTAAGTAGTAACAACTTAAAGTTGTAAACATTTTTAAAGACGTGCGTGAAGTTGTTCACAATTTTTAAAGGTTGGTATAGTAATTATTTTCTTTTATACATTAAATCAAGGTATTTCTACTGTGAGAAATTTCCTACCAAGTAATTGAATCACCAAGAGTGAACAACTATTCACTTTATTATTCATTTTTTTATCGTCCTATGATTATATATTATTATCTACTGTTCGTATGTATAGATTTTAATATTTTCTAAATAGTCATATTTAAAAAGAAAGTTAAATTACCTATTTTATTTTAGCTTTTCACGGGTTTTAGTAGAAAACGTAATATTACAGTTAGAAATAATTATATATCATGTAAAATCATGTCAAATAATTACACTTAAACGTTGTAAATTTAAATTTTTATTGTTTTATATTTATTTCAATTAATACGATTTGATTTGATTTTATAAGTAATTTATTGTATTTTGTAAAAAGATATTTATCTGACCTCAAAGGACGGAAACAATATTCAAAAATGTATGATTCATGGAGAAAAGAAATGACAAATAAATATTTACAGGAGAGTTTTGATAAAAAAATATGTCATAACCAATCAGTCCTCAGGAAAAAATCAATGCCAGATAAACTTTATCGCATGTCTGATTGTGAAGAGAAAATGTTAGAAAAAGTTAATAACGCTAGATTTATAACAAACAAAAACTATACAATTACCGTTAAAAATAAAGTTGAATTTATCAAAGAATCTATAGATGACGAAAAACGAAAAATAAGTGAAGAATTCAAAATAAATATGAAAGAAGAGGTAACCTATAAATATTAATTTTAATTATAATAAATTTATATTAATTTATCATTTAAATTTTAGTTCATAAAAAGAAACAATCATTTAAGTTCAATTGAATTAAAAAATACGGTAAAAAGTATAGTATATGAATTAATCGATGTAAGCGTTAGGTGTGGTGCTTACCAAAAAACTAATCGTCGAAATATCTCGAAATGTTTATGGCATGATTGGATGGAAATGTTTGTCAAAGAAATTCCAATGTATAATTTACCTGTTGGCAGTAGACTTGGTCGACTATTAGGCCCTCAACATGATTCCGATTGTAAACTTTATACCGACGAAGAGTTAAAGATCCAGTCAATACTGAACGGCAGAGATATTTTGAAATATTTAAAAAGCGCGGAACAATATGATAGGTTTGAACAAGAACTCCACGTGAAATCAAATGAGTCTACAGACATTTCTCAAGTTCTTGGGTTTATAGTCCATGACGTTTTTACTTCCATCTATGCCTTACCAGCACCAATGGTTAAAATAGATAACTCAATATTCAGACCTGTTATGAGCGTTTTTAATTGTGAAATCGAAAACATGCCGAAACAAGAAATATGTGCAGCACTAATTAAACGTAATATACTTCCAGTTCTACCAGAAATAGCATTACAGTATTGTTTATGTGGTTATTATCAGGATACCGATGGCAACAAGCTTATACAAACATTGGAAAATTCAGGTAAAAGGCTGTGTTTTTTCATGTTTACCAAGTAGATGTAATACTATGGGTACATATAATATGTATGTTATAATATATATTAAACAGCGAAACGTGTATAAGACGGAATTAAGATTGTACGAAAATCTATCTTCAGATTATTATTTTGGTCCTTAGTAGTTCCGTCTTAAATTTCTTCGCACATATTATTTATTTATTTATATTTGATTTATAATTCAGTGAATTATAAAATAAAAATACGTCTCATATATAATATTAAATTAAAATAAAAACAACTAAAAAATGGTTGAGACTCCACGATTTGGTGAAATATAAGGTCGAGCAAATCGACATTTTCAAATGCCTATGAACTGTACCAATTTCATTAAAACATTCCAAATTTATGAAATGTTTATAAAATGCCAAAATAAGTACTCAGTAAATATTTCGAGTCGTTACGATAAATATTTATAGGATAATCACCAAATAGCTAATCGAACTAAGTATTATATATATATATATATATATATATATATATATATATATATATATATAAAATTCGGGTATCAAGACAAAAATAAAAATAA
>JAIPRK010002424.1:0-20160 GCA_025469195.1 Chaitophorus viminalis | reverse complement strand
TTTGCGATAATGTTATTATCTTCACTTGTTAAAGTGACTTCAAGGACGTTGAACCATAAATTAAAGTATAAAAATTAAAAATATTAACTCTAGATTTTGATCAGCTTGCCGTACTGGGTTCACCTATATGTAAATTTCAATTATCGGCCGATAACAAATGACATAAGAGAAAATAAACTCAGTAGGTACGCGGGTAATTTTAATACACGGGTATATGAACTTTTAATACACGTGTATTAAGATACACGTGTACACGAACTTTAAAAACACGTGTAATTAAACACGTTATTATTTAATGTTCGGACCACGTGTACACGTGTATATTAATACACGTACCAAACCGAGAGCCCTAGTACATACATATACATATATCGTGTACATAGAAACAAATAAAAATTTGTAAAAATTAAAAAATAAAACTAAACAAAAACACATAGATATCATTGTAAAATCAATACATTCATTGTTGCGCTAAGAATCTAAAACTTATAAAAAAAATTCCAGTGCTTATGATTACATAAACTAAAATATTCAGAATTCTCACCCAGGAAAAATATTTGATCAATAGGTAAATGAACTTAATTAAAATTAATAAGCGAAAGTTGCTAGTATAATATATTAATGCAATTATAATATAAAATAATTAAATGTAAATCATATTTTTATCTTACCTCAACTGTAATATCACCACCTATAATATCAAAATCTTCTGCTTCGATATTATTAAAATTACTAATACTATCAGTGGGAAGTTCTTGATCAACCGTGAATTCCAACAAATGGTAATACCACAAGGTTGGAATATGGACATCATCTGCAGATCTTCCGCTTCTTTTTGAATCCTCAACTTTTTTCAATTCTTTTCGAAAAGATCCTCTAAAGCTTTGGATTTTTTTAACAACAAAATCCTGATTGGCTTCCGGGTTAATACTTTTACACACTTTTAGTAATTCGTCGTAGGCTCTATTTTTTAAATTTTTATTTGTGTAATCCTTTAATTTAATTTTCCATAAGCATGGGAACTCAGGATATTTTTCTAAAAATTCGGAAATAAATTCCTTTGATAAATATCTTAAGTCGCTCATTTTGTCGGAGTAGAAAAATATAAAAAAAATTGTAATTAATAAAAAATAGGCCTGTATCGTAAACGCACCAAACCAGTAACTTTTTACTACCTATGACTTTATTATATTTCTTGTAATCATACAAAACTTTTAACTATAA
Organism: Chaitophorus viminalis; assembly: GCA_025469195.1. Lineage (NCBI taxonomy): Eukaryota > Metazoa > Arthropoda > Insecta > Hemiptera > Aphididae > Chaitophorus > Chaitophorus viminalis. The sequence goes on along the minus strand of JAIPRK010002424.1, from coordinate 18,936 downwards.
TACAAATTAAACTTTATACTAAATAAATTTGTTATTGTTACACCTTACGCGGGCTACGCATCAGTTCAGTATACGCGCAAATCGTGAACGATAAACGTTTCTGTGTAAAGACAAGTATCGCGCACAACAAAGCAGGCAGAAACATGTTCAAATCCTGTAGGCTTTCCTTAATGCCATTTTACATTTATACGCACACTCTTTCGTGTACGAATGGAACGCCGCGTTCCAATCTCGCGAGAAAACGCGTACGTCTAAAGCGGCCTAATATATCGATGACTTATTCCAAAGAAACGCATGGTTTTCTTTCAGCATTTGACTAACAACAATTATTAAAACCATAATAAAAATTATTATAATTTTTTTTTAAATATTGTAATATCTTATATATTAAAAAGAAGAAAATAAAATAAAAACAAAATAATATAAATTCCGAGAGTACATTTTTAAGTGTGTATGCATAACGACTAAATTCAACCGTGGGTTATCATCAATTTTACTCTGAATATAAAAAAAAAAAAAACGAAGAACACAAAATAATGAATAATTACTACAGTGAATTATAATAGGAAATAAATAAATAAATGATGAATAAGTAACAACAATTTTTCTATCTTATATTATAAAAGCAGATGGGAACATGTTCTGCTGTACTTTAGGAGTGAAGTGGATCTCTGTCATAAAGTATAAAATTTGAATGCAATGATAGTTATCATTGTATAAGAATAACGATTCTGAATTGAAGTGATTTGTCAGTCAAGAATAAATATTATATATTAATTATAATATTATGTCAATATATATACTTACATGCTTATAAAAAAATTTGAGTGAAACGATTTCCAATTTTTTTTATTTGTGATAAACTGATAAGTATAACTTATAATAAATTTTATAATACATTTTCAAAAGTTTTTGTTCAGCCAAATATTTTTTATCGGTATTTCAAAAAAAAACTTGATTGAACTTAAATTGATTTTTGATATGCTAAGTATCATTTACATTCACTTTGCTTTCAGAAAAGTTGTTATTTGAAAAAATTGAAGCATTTTTATTGCCCCAAAACGTGATGAAAGACACAAAAAAGAAAAAAATATCTTTTTAAACCCAATAGATTCCATCACTCCATTCAGGATCTAAAATGTGCTTGTTTTAAAGGTAATTTAAATATAATTCTTGTTGACAAAACTCAAAAGCTTATTTAAATAAATAATCTTCTCTTCTTCTTCCTCTGGCACTTAGTAATCTCTAAGAGTTTTGGCCACCATCACAATATTTCTTCATTTTTCGGGTCCTGAACTTCTTCCTCTATTCCTGTACTCCTAATCTTTCAAGGTCTTCTTCCATAACATACAACCACCTTTGCCTGGGTCTTCCTTGAGGTCTCTTTCTCATTGATTTCCAATTTAGGATTGTTCTACTTTAACATTCTCGCTTCTCCGCATTCCACACACATTCAAAAGCATATGAGCTGAATAAGTACAAGTTAATGGTGAAGTCGTGAGGGGAGTAGATACCCAACAGTAATACTCGACGTGATATTTGTTTGGCTATTTTACATTATATACATACACATATGTTTGCGTTTTTTTTCTTTTTTTTTTATATTATATAGTATATAGTTATTTAAGTACTAACTAATTAAATCGCGTCACTAGTGCCTCTCTAATCTTCTCGGTGGATTACCAGGAATGTTTACGGAGTTGAGAGCGAGAATAAGCGGATTGGGATATCCGAGAGGATAGGCGAGAGTGGTAGTGCTTATAGGAGGATGTAGCCACGTCGGCTACAGTTGGTAGTCTGAGATCTGAATGTAGAGTATAGTTTGTAACAAAGAAGGGAGCGTTGCTAATTATACGAAGTGATATTGATTGAAACGTTTGCATTTTGTGAATATTTGATTTTTTTGCAGCTCCCCATAATTGGAAACTATAAGTCTAAATGGGCCTCAGGAGGGTGTTGTAAAGTAAAAGTTTATGATTAAGGTTTAGTTTAGACTGCTTGCCTAGTAGTGGATATAGACATTTTCGTCTGGAGTTTAGCAAGAGGCGTTTTTGTTTTATATGTTCGGCCCAAGTTAAGCGTTTGTCTAGGAGTAGACCTAGGTATTTGACCTTGGTAACTGGTGGTATAATTTTGTTTGTCAGGAGGACCGATGAGATTACGCCTTGTCTGAGGGTAAAGGTTATATGTAAAGACTTATCATTGTTTATTTTTATTTCCCAGTTTTAATACCATACTGTCATGTCATTAAGATGATTTTGCAGATGTTGGTAGACGACAAAAGGGTTTTCATTGATAGCCGTTTAAGGAAAGAAAGATTTGAGTATGATCTGAGCTTTTTTTTATTAGATTATTATTTATTAGATTAGATTATTAAATTTTTTATCAGATGATTTAGGTTAGTTGGAATTTTAGTTATGAAAATATCGAGTATGTCTGGACGTTTTCTCGTAGATGTAGGCCGGTAGATCGAATTTGGGGGATTAAGGATAATGAGATAGTTATTGATTGGTAACTGATTGCAATAAGGAGCATCCTTTTGGATTTGTGGAGTGGTAGCCCCAAGTTTAGTTTTTGGCGTTTAGATCGCCACCTACAATGAAATAGCGACCAAGCGAGTTAAAAAAATAATCAAATTGTTGAGGCTTAATTTTATGATAGGGGGGACAGTATACTGTTGCATCGATGATTTGCACATGGTTAACTATCGCCGCTTGTAGAAAGTCATTATTAACTGAAGGTGCAGCGGTAAATTGTAGTGAAGATCTGATAATGATGGCGGCACCACTGTTAGCGGTATTGTCAGGATGACACGAGGAAAATGTAATGTAACGAGGAAAAGAACATTTTGAGTTGGACGTAAAATGTGTTTACGAAATTAATGCTATATCTATTCTTTTTTGTTTAATAATGTAATTAGTTCATTTCTGTGTTTGGAAAGGCCGTTGGCATTTCAAAGTAAGATGGCTAGGGACTGGGAAGTGAATGTGTTATTTAACATTTTGAGCGAGAAGACGATCGAGGACAGTGGTGAGGAGAGATAATAGCGGGTTAATTAAAGCTTTAAATTCACTTAGAAAATTTACAGTGAGTTATCATTGGATTCTGTATTGGGAATGTGACCTGATGCAGCGTGGGCATAGGTACGAGAGGGTAGGTTTATATCGGGAGTTTGCTGCTGGGTGACTTTACAATTACTAATATTTACATTGTTACGACCTTTACTAACGTTGTTTTGAATTACATGATTGTTCGAATTTGGCTTTCGAAAGCGTTAGAGGTCCTTATAGATGGGACATCTCTTGTAGACTGTAGTTCGCTGGGTGGTCGCCCTCACACAGGGCATATTTAGCAGGTAGTTCGTTTGATTTGTTGCAACTGAAGGAAAGATGATGACCTCCGCAGAGGACGCATCTTGGAGAGTATGAGCAGTATTTCCTTGTGTGGCCATATTCTTGGCAGTTGAGACACTGAATGACATCTTTCCGCTTGTGTGGTTCCTCGATTTTTATTTTTGTGTGGAGTAATGATGTAACTCTTAAAATATCTTTATTAATTTCAGCTGGCTCCAGGTCGATGAAGAACATAGGAAGTTTATTTTTGGTGGTTTTTTGTAGAACGTTGAAACCTTGTCTGACTGAGAAACTGATTTCTTCGATTGCTATTCCTACTTCAACTGTTGGAGTAGACGGGTGAAGGTTTTCGACAACTACTCAGAAAACCTTTTCCTCCTGAGGTTGGTACGTGTGATTTTGAGCTTTACTATTTTTTAGAAAATTTATTACTTCACGGTAATACTTAGGGTCTGATATTTGGATTTTTAAATCGTTTGTAGATGATTTGCAAGTAAATGTGTCGGTTACCGATTAGTTTAATTAGTTCGTTGCACACTTCAACAAAGTCTAGGATAACACGGACACAAATTGGGGGCGGAAGTTTTCTTTTATAATTTTGGAAATCGAATGGAGTTAAATTGTCATGAGAGATGGTGGGATCGTTTTCGGTGTTTCCCAACACAGTGTCTTCGTTTGAGAGCGGGGAAAATCTGCTGACCGTTATAAATAAAGGTTTAACTTTTTAAGGTTCGGGATCGGGATTGTCTGTTGATGAAAGATTTTGCTTGACAGTTTTTTTGTTTTTTTTTTTGAATATGAATTTATTATTGTTTTCGTCCACTGACTCGGATGTAACTTATGTTTTTAAAACTGCTTGATAGCCTTTATTTTTTGATAAAACAGATTCAATCTTAATTTTAATTTCCCCCCCCCCCATTTCTCTATTAATTTGAATGGATTTTTTTTTTGCTTCTTTGACAATAGAAATAAAATATGCAAGTGGAATTTCTTGTTTTTCAAGTCTTGTAATTAAATCGAGTAAAAACCCGAAATTTGATTTAATACAAGTTGAGATTCAATATTTTGATCAGAGACATAATTTTTTGAATTCTTTATTGATACTACATCATTGTCATCAAAAGTATTAACGATTAATTTTATTTGCTCAAAATTTTCACAGTAGTAATTCGTTACGATCCAAGTACCCCATCTTGTCAAAATTGATTTAGGTGGTAGTGATAGAGATGGGGCTATTGATTTAAAATACTGAATGACTGATATGTAAACGGTATAGCTAATAGAGTAACAAATAATAACGAGCTGTACAGGAAACTATTTAAAAAAAAAACCAGAACGTTTTCTTTAAACTTAGCTTCGAACTAGCTTATCTTTATTTGACGTTTCGACTTTTTCTGACGTTTATCGATAATTGAATTCTTTAGTGCAAAGAAAAATAAAACGTAAAAATATAAAGTTACTGTAAGAAATATTATACGTCGAACTTAAAATATAGCATGTTTTATGCATAAAATGCATAAATATGCATGTTATATGCATTTGTTGTGAAAAAATGCGTGTTTTCATTAAAACCCTAATATATGCAAAACTATGCAATTTTTATTTGGTTTTTTTAAATTCGTTACAACTCAAAACAAATTTCTGTCTTACTTATCAATTTATTGGAGTATTCAATAAAAATATGCAAACTCAACAAGTCCCGAGCCCTACTTACCACTATTAGCATAACTCAATGTATATTATAGAAGTTTTTAATATAAGTGTAATATAAGTTTGTATAGATACCTATGGGCCCTCATACGTATATAACATTTTAAATGTTATATATTATTTATATTTACTATTTATATTAAAAATGGACAAAGCAAAAATACGAAAATTAATATCAAAACATTACTTGTCAATTATTAATAAGGATTTATTGGAACATAACATGAATTTCTCGTGATAATGATGTACATGGTAAATATTTGTATTATTTTGTAATTAATATTATAATCACTACTAAAAATATAAGTAAAAATATTTATTTTTCATTTTTCATTCTACCGACATGTGACCTTCCGCGTACCACAGTTTGAGAACGTCTGGTCTAGATGGCTATAAGCTAGACCCAACTGTTAAGGCTATGCGTCAGTTTATCATTTTATGTATATATTTAAAGATAATAGCAATTAGCAATAATACATATTGTACAAAATTATTAAAACAAAATATTAAGAAAAAATATTTTATAAATACTAAGATTTTATTTAATAATTTATATAATGATTTGACGTTAGTTTTACATATATAATGCAAATCTATAATTTATTTTTTTAATTAATGGTCAGTTTTGTTGAATGATATATATTGATAATATGATAATATGAATTGTATTATATATAGCTTCGCAACCGTTAATTGTTGGTACTGATTGTATCCACGGAAATGTTTTCTGATTGAACTTTGGTGTTTCATTAATGTCAGTAATCTATCCTAAACAACCATATTTTAAGTTTATAATTAATATTTTGATTTATTTCCTTAAATTATATCACAAAAATGCTGTACATACTTATTAAGATTATAATGCATAACATTATATTCCATACGGAGATATTTTTACTAAATTGGTTAGTATTTTCATATAACGGCAGATCGTATGGTGATCTGCACATGGGTTTTCAGTGATTCGTTGAATAACTGATGTCGATGTGGTTGTTGATACAGCGAGTGTATTTGTATGTAACACCAATGGACCAATTTTGGCACTGTAATACGATTGTATATGTTTAAATTGTATTAATTTTCTAAGAATTTGTTATCGTGTATATATTCACCCTCACATTTTATCCATATCGTTTAGTCTATTTACTATTTACGCACCGTCCGGTATTATTCCGGATCGATTATACCTCCACAAATTATATAAAATGTACAGACTAGCTGTCTAAGTATAATATTAATACATATTTCTTACGCAGTACTCGAAGGAAAAACTTCCAGTACTTCGTAACAAATGTTGGCAATTCAACGTGCTTCACACCTAGGTTTTTCGAGAGTCTTGCGACTCCTGCGATTACTAAATGCTTTTTTATTCCATATTCACTCAGTCTCAAAACAAAGTTTTTGGTCCACCATTATTGCCATAACACTAATGTATTGGTTTACGATAAAATCGTTACTGTTACGTCTTTTTCATCAATAAAAAAAAATTTCACAAGTTGCCATTAAACTATCTCACTCCCGTAATTCGTTTAAAAATTTGCTTTCGCAATTTTGGATGTCTTTTTATATCTTATTAATGTATAATCTGTAATAATACTATTTATAAATTAGTTCATTTCGTAGGTTATTAATTTCTATGGTTAGTCAATGATAAATTTTCAATAATCGGTGTCGTTATGCATTTTGAATTTATGAAATAGGTTCGAAATATCGAGTTCTAAAGAGTAACACATTCTTGAACCATTTACTTAATAATAGTATATTATTATCTGCATTGTATGGCTGAGAGGAAATAACACCTCGTCTCATACTCCCCCATCTAAGCTGCACAACGGAGGATGACCTGGGTCGAATATATGTCTCGGGGGAATGATGGATGTACAGCTATGTCATGAAGACCGCTGCTTGCCGTTTCGTTCGCCCATTTAGTCATGGCGGGAGACCAGTGATTCTTATTCGTAGAGCTTTAACGCGGCCTCACACTATGAACGATTACGATTTTTTTTCCGCGATCCGGGATGAAAATAATAACGTAGGATCATCTTTATAGTATTACAGTAAGTACGACATTAAAAAATCAATATATAACAGGGTTTTATTTTCTTAACTGTTTTTTTTTTTTATTATAATACTTTTATTAATAAAACATTTTAGCATTACAGTTAAATATAATAATATATGTTAAAAATACACATTTAAGGATGGTTTTTATGCATTTTTTTTTTAATTTGAATGCGAAAGCTAACTTTGGAAATAAAATTAATGATGAGGGAGATGACGGACGGAGAACAAAAATTAAGGAGAAATATTATATCAGGACGGGATTAACCTAAGGAAGAAAGTTGTGAGAGAAGTTCTTAATTGTAACTATTATTAATAGATAATCATACAAATTCAAAGAAATAATTATATATATTATTACGAATTAAGCGTTTTACCTTTGTCTAGCACAATATTGTAAAATATACATTGGTGTACATGGATGTATACAACATTCTCCGGCTATGCCACCACTTAATATTCTATGATCTAAAACAAAATTATACAAAATTAGAAATATATACCAATAGAAACCTAAAATAACCAGTAGAAATTTTACTAATTATAATGCCAATGGGTGGGGTTAATATGTAATTTGCGTAAAAAATGTAAAAAAAAAAAATTTTAAGGTATAATATCTGTGCTACAGACAAAAATATAAATAGAATGTAATTTATCCTACGAGCATATAACAATGTAAACTGCGACAAGCTTGACTTTGAAAACCGACAAAAATGAGAGATTTTAGTTGATAAACGATGCAGATTTATATATAATATTTTTATTTTATACAAATTTAAAAACATTATGCCAAGCTGAGATTGTTTATAATGTTAATATAGACGGAACATTTGAATAGATATTGTTACGTGTTCTTTTCTCGTTAATTAATTTTAACAAATACTTATTCAATACAATATAAATATAAGTACCTATGTGAATTATACTTTTGACTAAATTTATTCGTATGTCAAGTATGGGATAATGTTAATGTATTTTAAGGTAAAAAGTTAAATCCATCAAGTCTGAACTTCTAAAACACCTAAATAAATCCATGTAAACACTGCCAACTTAATAATGAATGAAATCAACCATTTAATTAAACGAATCAAAATAAATGTTGGTCTAGAATAGGTATATTATATAATATATTATGTTATATTTAAATTGAAATGTTATGTCAATATGTTGTTCAAATGCTTATAAAAAAAAATTGTGACTATGGATTTCAATCATTTTTAAATGTCGATAAGATCAACTTTTTTGGAATCTTCTATTAAATCTTCAAGCATTTTGTACCAGCCAAATTTATTTTATCACCGATTATAAAAAAAAAACGTAATAAAATCGAATATTTCAAATGCCGATAAGCAGCTTCAAAATCAATATAATATTTTGAAAAAAATATAACATAAAGAAAATTATGCCTATTTGTAGGAAATGCCAATATAAAGATTTGGTAAAAATTTCAGGTGTTTACGGTTTTTCGTTTTTGAGTAAGAGCATTTAAAATAATGTATTTTTACCAAACATGGTTTTGCGTAAAATTTCTTGTTTTTTCGTAATTTTTTTATCGTTTTTTTTTTACGCTTGTAAAAAGTATGGAAAAAAATTAATTTTTGACATGCTCCAAGTACCATCTACATTCACTTTCCTTTCAGAAAAGTTGCTGTTTTAGAAAATTATAATTAGTTACAAAGATTTGTAAATTGTGTTAAAATAGTAAACTAAACAGGTGTTTTTATTGTTATGTCATCGAGATATTCAAATTTTATGAGTTAAGAACATCAATAAGTTATATTATTTTGTATATGATAAAGGAAATTCGATTTTGTCTTTCACTGATGTAAATAAAAATATTAAGGTAATATATTAAATATTTAATATGTATCATGTACTTATAGTTTATATCATAATACAACAATAAATGAAATATAAAATATAAAAATTAAAATATATTTTATAATATAGAATATTTTCTTACAAAATTTGTATACCACATATTATGCTTTATTAGTTGCTATTATTGGTTTGGAAAAATGAGTTTAATCAACTTGTATATTATAACAATACAAATTAACTACTACTCACTCGCTGTATGAGGCAGGTCAATCTAGACACCTTCTCTTTATTTGATTATATTTTCTTCACCTATTTATGTTTTTCTTTTAAACTTGTATTTATATCTCGTACCCCTGTATATATTTTATTGCTTAATGTAAAACCTAATTGAATCATTTTAAATGAGTTTCCGTCCGTCATATTTTAAAAATAGAATAAATCACGATATTTTTGAGAAATATTGTGAAATGGTAGAAGTTGAAAGAGTTAATTAGCCCTTAATCAATGAAATATTTTCCAATGTATATCCAACAAAATTCTAAATACGCCACTGGGCTTTCGAAATCAAAAAAATTTTTATTGTCTTCTCACACAATTACCTAGCTGGTGAAAGTTTTCAGTTGGATTTTAGGGGCTCAGTATAGTATATTTTAAGGAATAATACTTAGGTCATTCATGTTACATCATGTATATTTTGACTGTGTCAATGTGTGAGTGGTAAATGTATAGAATCCTTTATCGTGTTATCGTTATTAAACTAAAATGTCGCTGTCGCTGTGGGCATTATTGCAATTTCGAGAAAAAATTAATTTTCATGCACGCAAGCACAAGTCAAACGAAAGCGTTAAACAATTCTTTTCTTTTTAAATTAGTGAAAAGAGTTACACGCTGGAATAAAATCGCCTAGTTCTGGTTAGTAGGAAACGGATGTTTATTATTTTAAATTAACATCCAAATTAATGAATAATCAAGAACAAATAATAAAATTGTGATTCCTATAAAACATAGCAATGAAGCTAAAAAATGTAATAAAAATTTTTTAAATTAAAATCAGACAACTAGAACTAAGTGAATTATGGTTTAAACGTATGAAAAATGTAGGCTACTTAAGCCGCCTTAAGGTGGCTCTAGCCCGTCATAAATACATGAATAAAAGACAAATATGTCTGACAAAATTGTGGGACTTTGGCTGGGCCGAATTTAATTCGGTAAAAGTCCAATAATTCTATATTATCACTTTTAGAGAACAGTCGAAACATTTTTCAAAACTTTTTATGGCATTTACATACAACGCAATTTTTGTTTATTTTAACATTTTCAATAATTAATATAATTTATTAAAAAATATACTATAAATATACTATATACCAGGGATGGCGAATCTATGTCACTCGTGTCACTGGGTGACACCCTCGCATTATTTTAGTGACACACCAATTTAAATATAATTAATAAGTTTTTCTTGACTTTCCAAAAAATTACTAATAATTTGAAATTATTTTGAAATTATTATTGTAATATATCGTAAGATATTATCACGACTGTGGATATTATTAACGTAATATATATTTACCTTACAACAAATAAAATAATATTTATATGTTTAATTAATTACTTTCCAAGCAATAAAAAGGTCTGAAAAATTTCTGACACGCGAGGCAAATAAAATCAAACCAAGCATTTTGATTTGACATTTTGTTATCAAAAGGTTCACCATCCCCACTATATACTATAATATACTATAAACTGCATACACTTGAAATTTTCATCAAACATTTAAATTAGCGTTTTATATATATGGTAACATTTTCAAAGTATTTTGAAATTTTTTAACCTATTTATAGACAATTTAAATTTTCTTTTTTCTAAGTTTTGTCCGAAAACTTTTGAAAATGTAATACAAGGTTTATTATAGGTTATAATTTATTCAAATAGAATAAATGGAAAATCGTTCCACACTAATTTTTTTTATAAGCCCATAAAGTCCAAATTTGTATGAAATATGTCAAAATCGCGATAATTTTTATGTTATTTTGTAGTTAAAAATTCATAACATTTTTTCTATTTATACTTAAGGTTCAAAATTTTAACACTAGATTATCCATAAATTACTCTTCAAAAAACTATAAAAAAATTATTCAAAGCCATAGGCTAAAAGTTTATTGTATAAAATAAGTAATAATATTGTGTATACCTTTTATAATATCTACACACTAAAAATTATGTTTGCTATATTAGGTAGGGGTTTAACTATTATTATGTACTATCAGGATTGATAGGTGGCCTATACAAAACTCCTTAAGAAATGACCGACTAGAACCACCTATTGCTTCGACTACCAATATTTAGTACTATAATTATTCGAGTACTAACCTGCAATAAAGCTTACAACAATTTTCCTAAAATATTTAATGCTTTTACAATTTTGTCTAACTAGAATAAATTTCATATGGTAGGTATTGGCAGTGGATACAACACGATAATATGCACATTGTAAGCGTTATAATATGGACATTTACTTTGTTCCTCGTATAGCCTAAGAGGATTTATCTATTTTTGATCATAGTGAGTTATAGTAAATGCATACAGTTTATGCATACTTTATGTTTCGAATCACAATGTCACTCATAAAAATGATATTTGAAACTTTAAAATATAACTAAAAACCGTTGACTTACTTTGTTGATCGTGATACTCGAAGTCACATGATAATTTGCCTCCCATGATGGCTTGTTGCGGTCCACATATTCGTACTGGTGTATCCCACCCTAAACCATGAAAAATATTTTATTAAAAACTCTTGAATATTATCTCAATAAAAATTATCGAAATATTAAATTAAATAATAAATGTAGGTTAAGGTAAATATACTTATTGAAGATATAAAAAATAATATTTAGAAACCAGTAGTAATAAATATTTTTATAATATGTAATTAATTTCGTAAAGTTAAGTATAAAATGTATATTTTGGTTTTACCGATTGTCTCGACGACATTCTTCGGCCGGATGTCTAAATTCTCTTGTATATCGACTCGAGACATGCCTGCTATTATCGCTGATAAACCCATGAACCAAAATAAAACAATGAATATTCTGAAACAATCAATAATCGTGGGATGGATATGAAATGGATATGTAATCATGAACATATGAACAATAATTGTGACAAGAATAGTAGGTATTATTTGAAAGAGAAAAAACAACTTTTATTTTCTGAAATATAAAACGGAAAGCTTGTCGCACAGGTCGCTTATAGTGACACAGTATACTATTAGACATTATACATTATTGGGTTACATTTTGTATGATTTTAGATCACTTTACGTGTAAAGGTTATGACTAGGGCTCTCAAAAGTTATTGCATTGAAAATCATGAAAATAGGCATGCAAAAATGCATTAAAATATCATCAAGAATGCATGAAAATATGCACAAAAGAAGTTATATGCACTGAAATATGCATTGAAATATGTAATTAATAATTATTAATTAGGTTATTATTTTTATTGTAAATGCAATTTGATAAATAATTTATAAAAATTAATAATATAAGTTCAATTAATTATATAAATAGTAAAAATGCAACTAAAAATGTGTAAACTCCAAACCATCTGTGTCTTTTCCAATTAGTATCTCTGACATTTTTAAAACTGCTTAATAACCTTTATTTTTTGATAAAACAGACTCAATCTTAATTTTAATTTTTTCTCCCTTTTCTCCATTAATTTGAATTAATTTTTTTTTTGCTCCTTCGAATATAGAAATAGAATCTGCAAGTGGAATTTCTTGTTTTCAAGTCTTCATATTAAATCGGGTAAAAATCCAAAATTCGATTTAATAAATACAAGTTGAACTTCAACATTTTGATTAGAGAGATACTTTTTTGAATATTTTATTGATACTGCATCTTTGTCATCAAAAGTATTAACGATTATATACCATATATATGCTCAACCATTATATGCTCAAAATTTTCACAGTAGTAATTCGCTGCCTTTATCCGAGTACCCCATCATCAAAATTTGTTCAGGTGGTAGTGATATAGATGGGGCTATTGATTTAAAATATTAAATGACTAATATGTAGACAATATAGCTAACAGAGTAACAAATAACAACAAGCTGTACAGGAACCTATTTAAAAAAAAAAACCAGAACGTTCTCTTCAAATATCTTTATTATCTTTATTTGACGTTAGACGTTTCGACTTTTTCTGACATTTATCGATAATAATTGATTTCGATAGTGCACAGAAAAATATAACGTTAAAATGTAAATTTGTTATAAGAAATATTCTACGTCAAACTTAATGTAATGTAATCATTATACAGTAAAGAAAATGAATAATACAATATTTATTTATCTTAAACGTCGAATCCACAGACTACAGAAGTCTATACATTATATTTAAAGTGTCTTTCATGATTTCTAACCTACTTTATTATTTACCGTCACAATATTTAAAATATTTGTGTTTGGCTATTTGCAAAGTTATGAATTATTTTAAACTTCACTTCTTTTTAAAAACAAAAATTAAATTTTCGCTTTTTCTAAAAAAAATTACCCATCTGTAAAAACCTTTCTGTAACAAACAAAAAATAATATTTTTGGATATATCTAAGTTTTACAATTTTTAAAATTTATGGAGAAAGAAATAATGAAAAAAATATGACCATATATATTTAATTTACCAAATAAATAATACCAACAACAACTGTAACTTAAAACTAGAAAATATAACAGAAATTGTTTAGAATTTATTTAATTATTAAAAAGATAATGTAATTTTAATAATTTAATTTATCATAATCTTCAAACTTTAATTTTTTGTGAGATCTACAGTTACTTTAATTAATTAATATCACAAACTATTTGAGCACTTTTTTTATTGTAAAATATAATAATTAACAACATAACATAATAAAAAAACTAAAAAAAGATGGAGTTATTTATCAATATCTCAATCTAATTTATTGATTTAGAATATCAAAACAAAAATATTATGATCAGAGACTTTAGTTTAGAATGCTTGTACGTGTATTGTAAACTACTTCCTTATTTGGCGAATAATATGATTTTCCAAAGAAAACTTGTCACAACCATAATATTCAAATCAACTTAAATTTCTCATTATTAGATTATTTGGGCACTCTTTTATGTGCATACCTATAATCAAATATAATTTCATAAACATAAAAACACATCTAGAGTAAGTATAAAACTAGTATTTATAATTTATTATTAATTATAAAGTAATAAAGCGAAAAAACAATTTACAAATTATAGCTACTTTACATGTAATATAGGGTACCTAATTATTAATTAAAAAAGGCCAGTTGTAATAAAATTAAAACTAGAAAGAAAATCAATTTTATGTTTAGATATGGCAAAGCAATAATTCCACTATTAGTATTTAATGGAATTTAACTATGAATTTTCATAACTAACTAACCAGTTGAACTAGTTGCTGGTCCTTTATCTAATAAGCATAAAAAATCAAGGAAATAATTCTCAAGAAAAATTTAAACTATGTACAAAAGCTTGAAAGATAAAAATATATAAGGATAAAATATTCATTTTACACACAATGCTCATTATTTAGAAAGATATTAACTTTATTTGGAACTTTCTTTTGGAAAATAAGTTTTATTATACAAGAAATGTATTAGGATATTTTTCTATGAATAAAATTTAAATCGATTTTCGAACCATCGCTTGTGACATAAAATTCAGTATGTAAATTTTTATAACAATCATGGAAATTATTCTATTAATCATGAAAACTATAATTTGTGTGGTTTTTAAATGGAAAGCACCGGTGACTAAGTAATATAAATGACATGTTAATATGTTATAATTACGTATAGATAGCTATTAATTTAGGACGATGTAAGTTTTTTAAATGTATCAAAAGTACATTGATTATGTTATATATATTAGGTATATTGTATGAATTATATAACAATTAGTAAACTTACTTCTTTGCCATGGCCATAATTTAATATTGAAATCTATAAAACAATAAAAAAATATAATTATAAATTTTACCTCAAGAATTAACTGATTTAACTTGTAACTAATATCAATCATTTTCATTATTAATCGATTTCAAATAACACATCAGTCAGTGATCATCATTCACTGCGTACGTTTTCTGCAACGATTGCGGCTCGGGTCCGCGTCGGTGCATACCGTTGGAACATTGTGCTTATTTTACTTATTAAAAACGGTTCCTATCCATCTATATGTTTGATGTTTATATGTTTATTTCCAGTAATTTAAATGATAGTTAGTATTTTTAAAAAAACCTTTATATATTTTCGACTCTATATTACTTTTACTAATATAAATAATTATTTCGAATTTACGAAAATATTGAAGATCATATATACTTAATAATAATATAATACCATATAATATTTGAATGAAATTAAATATAGTAGTATTTCTATAATATATCTTTAATTCTAGCTTCCAAAGAATAACCGAATGTTTCCTATGATACTCATAAAAATATTTTATTTAAATTTCATTTTATTTATCAACATGATTTATCCAACACTAAATGTAGGTATACTTATGTTTATATTTCAGATATGTTTAGAAGAATGATAAATATTTTTATAGAGTTAGGTATATGTGTAGAGTACTATTGTCACTGTTCATTTGGGAAAACGTCAATTAATGTTTCGATAGTCCGTTTTGTACGACATCCACCGATAATTTCTAACAATTAGAAATAAAGTATTTTAATGGATGCAGACGATAGAAGACAAAACCGATAAATGAGAGTACTTTAGAAAACGCTTAACATTCCACACCTAAGAAAGACACAAACAGCCAAACAAAGGAATATCAATAATACCATTAACATATAGGGATGTACATTATGGAAACCAGAACACTTAATGTTTGATTGAAAATATATTAAATTCCACTGAATCTACAACTTGTAACAGAATTATTTTTTAAAAAAATTGCAATTTATTAGTTTATATTTTAAAGTATCATAGTTTTATGAAATAAACATTTATTATTTTCAATTTGATATGAAATAATTTCAAATTAATAATTAACATAGATGTTACGATTGATAAATATTAAATAAAAACGAAACAACATTTTGTCTCAGGGAACTGTTCTAACTGTTAATTTTAAATTTTGTAAACAATCCGGACGGCTCGGGCAGTAATGTAATTACAAAGCATAAGTGCTCTCAAATGCATTGTCATCAGTTCCAAGAGTAAAAATTAACAAGTATAAAAATATTGTCTGAATTTTTTTTGCACACGATAAAAACACAGAGATTAATTAATGCATAAAATATCACCATTAGTATATTACAGTTATGTCTTTTAAAATAAAAATTATTACTCTCAGGAAGGCGCCATACCCGCATTCGTCTCCGTCTTACAGATGTAACTTCGAAAATCTGCGTTAGAACTAATTTTGAATTTATCTTAGAGTAGACTTATGATCGAACATAAAGGCGATTTATCTGCGTTTCTACGTTGGGTTTTCGCGAAAATTTAATTTTAAGCTTGTTAGTACGTATGTGAAATATTACCTACAGTTTATAAAAACTTATAGCTCGTTTAAAAATTAAAACAGTGTAGAAACACAGATAATGCGTTCTTCTAATGATGTTTGACAATAGGTTAATTTACATTAATATTAAATCTAACAATTATGTAAATGTAAATGTTTTACATGTTGTACGTGTGTGAAACGGAGATAACACATTCTGGTGTGACCCCTCTAACATCGTTTTGCGAAAAGTTTCTATAATCTTTTAAAATAATTTTTTTTATTTATTACAAGAATCATACTATAGCTACCTATAATTAATAAGCACGATAAGTAAAAATATGTCACGTGATTAAGGAACCACCCATCGGAGACACATAATTTGGGATTACGTTAGAAGATCTTTAAATAATTTCCTATTGAGTCTGCGGTAAAAATTGGAATGGAACTGAGTAAAATTTGAGTCTTAAAATCAAAGTGATCTTTTAACCTAGTTTTTTTTTAATGTATTTGGATACACTTGAACTGTCTCGGGCCATTTTGAGTTTTATAGGTGACTGAATCTTATGTCCGTGAGACTTAAAAGCGGCACTTACTGTATTTATGTATGTAACAAAAAAAAGTTTTTATTACATAAAAATTTTATATTAAAAATGTATTCATTGAGAAAATATCTATTAAACTATACAATGTTGTCTAGTATTAATCCGGAGATCTCATCTAAGGTGAATGCATTTAATTGAAAATGAAAAGTAAAATTAAACGTTATAACTTATAATATAGTTAAAAACTTACTTGATTTTTTATTATACTGGATGAGATATATCTTAGACGAAATCACACCAAATACTGGTCGAAGAATCGCAGTTGATCAAGCACAGGATCTCCAGCACGAAGTGACTACCTACCGAAATGACGTTATGACAAACGACTTCTAAGCGCGCTAATATACGCCATAAGACTGATCACCGTTTTTAGTGCCATATACGTATTAATGTATGTATAGGTCGCGTTATTACAGAGATGCCACTGGCAGCACGACATATTGGCCACGCCCTGCTATCGTGTTAAATTATTATTAGTATATACAATTCAAAATAGTTCTTTATTTGAATTAAGTTGTATATAAATCTGAATTATAATAAAAATAAAAAGTCTAGTTGATAATGAACCGTGAAAAAACGTAATACAATATTTAATGCTATTAATACTTGATTAAAGAATAATTAATAGTTTAAGGATTTTTAACTAACAAACTTAGTATTTTTGATATTAGTGATTCATTATAATCTTGGTTAATTTCCTATTTTATAATTATAATTTATATTTACTTACTGAATGGTCTGTAAAATGTGTCAGCATCTTCATTTACAATTTACTAATTATGATGATTGAAATTGTCTTGAATTCACTATTCGAAACGGAACTATGGAATAGTATAAAGTTAAAACTATTGAAAATTGCAATCGCATTTACTATAGCGGGGGGAATATCACTTACAGTCGTTGCCAGATAAATTGAGACGGCAGCGGCGTTGCTTTTCTGTAAGTGTAGCCCAAACTAGTCGCTGGCAGTGTGGTGCAAAGGTCACACAGTTGGCTACGACGCGTGCAGTCACCAGTTCAAACCCGGCTCAGAGCAAATAATTTTCTGCAGAATTTTCTGTACTCTCTCTCTCCCGTTCTGGTTGCCCTACACTGCTAAAAACTGGTTTATTGATGTATTTTCAGTAAAAATATTGAAATACGGAGAACCACTGGTTTTCCGTTATCGCGCCGCCGCCGCCTCAATTTATCTGGCAACGACTGTACCTCACCCGAACATAATATCCGTTATCAATGTCATTATCGTGACGCGCGTAAGTATGGAAGTTGGGAATAACCAGATAGTTCAAAATAGAAATATACTTTAAACCACGATGTAGAGAAAATAAGGTAGACACGGCAACACGTAGTGGTCGTGGGGGGGGGTGTCATAGATGTAAAATTGCGAGTAAAAAATTTAGCCAATTTAGACCAATGTGCCATTTGAAAAAAAATTTTTAAAAAGGTCAACTATATCTTGTTCTCTATTGGCATTAACATTATTATAAAAAAATTTACATTATTAGGATTACATTACGTTTTTTGATATTGTTGTGGTGATAGGTTATTACCAGGGCTCGGAACTTTATGCATTTGCATCTTTTTCAGGAAGCTGCATATTTCAAATCTGATTCGATACAAATTCGTTTCATGAACTATACAATTGAAATGCAAAAATTTATGTTGCATATTTTTGCATATTTTACTAAATTTATATGATTTTGCATATTTTAAGATTTTAAGTATATAAATGCATTTTATGTTAAAAACGTATTAGAAATTAACAATAAACAAGTTTTCAATAACTGAATAGTTGAAATATTGTGTAAATGTTAATAATCATGTTAAAATATTTTCAAGAATACAATATTTATTTTTAC
>JAIPRK010002423.1:0-18542 GCA_025469195.1 Chaitophorus viminalis | reverse complement strand
GTGTTCGTTGTGAATCCTTTCGGCTGTCTGGTAAAGTATCGTTCGAGGCAATCAGATATTGTCCAGCGTTCTAATTTTCATTGTTTGTAGTTTACCAGCGGTCGCATTGTGAGTAACGTGGTTTTCACTCGTATTGTCTTCGTCTGCGCTGTAGACCGTCTATCTTCGTGGTGACTGTGCTTGGGTGGTCGCACGTACCAATTCTGTGGCTAATTTTATTCATATATACACTGCGGTGTGCCGTCTAAGGCAGTTGTCTAGTCACAGGGTTGGTGCGGTCGCGTGGATGCAATCAGCCATTCAATATAGTCACATGTCAATGTGAGTATTGGTCGACCATATTTGTTTGTCATATAAGTGTTTAAAGGCCGACGGGCCTAGCCTTCAAGGGCCATTATTATTATATATTGTCATTATTATTATACATTTGGTGTGCGCCGTGTGGGACACATTGATTTATAATTATTATTGTATATATGCATTAATTTGTTTAACATATTCCTGAGTCATTGTTAGGCCTGATATTATTATTATTTTAAGGTTAGGTTATATTGTTGTATTCATTGGCCTACATAGGCATTTATTACCAAAAATCATTGTCCTAATCTTTATACATTCTTATTGAGCCAACAGGGTTTACTATCATTACTATATTATTTATATATTTGTTCAATTATACCATTTTACTGCTTGCAAACACAATTATTATACACTACTTGTGCGCCGCGTGGGCCACATGTTGATTATTTATTTATTGTATATACATTATTTTATATGGTAAAAACAAATAAAATAAAAACTGTTTAATATATTTATAATCAACACTAATTTTTTGTTTATTATTTATAACTATTATCTTAATCGGCGAACAAGCCAGCCCTATATTGCTGTTGGGCACTTGCCGCGCCAACAATTGCACACAAGTTGTTTTTATTATCATTCAAAAATAATCAAAATCCATAGGCACAATTTTTTTTTTAAGCGTTAGAACAGCGAATATTGATATAAAATTACATGTAAAATATAATGTATAATATATAAAATTATAGACTGACAAATCATTTCGGTTTTTTTTAAAATGCTCTAAATCAAAAACGAAAAACCACAACAACTTGAAATTTTCACTTAATCTTTATATACCAATAAAAAGGTTGGTATATATACTAATATAATAATATATATTGGTCTATACCAATATAAAGAATACCAGTTCTCTATATATGGTTAAGTTTTCAAAGTATTTTGACATATTTTGACTTATTTAGAGACAATTTAAATTTTCGACTTTTGTAAAATTTTTTTTTTTTAAATATCTATAAAATATTTTTGGCTGTTCAAAAACTCTTGAAAATTAATCAAAGGATTAAATATAAGCAATACTAACTGTAACTAAAAAATATCGGAGATGGTTTCCCTCAATTTTTTTTTATAAGCCCATAAAGTTCAAATTTGTATAAAATATGTTAAAATCGCGATAAATAGCAAGTTATATTGAAGTTGTTTCTGTTTATACTTAAGGTTCAAAATTTTAACACTAGGTTGTCCATAAGATTACCTTCAAAAATGTATAAAAAAATTTCTTCCAGACTTAAACGGGAAAAATTTTATGACCGTTTTAAGTTTAAACTTTTACGAAATTGCATTATAATTCAATTTAAATATAAAATACTATATTATTATATAAACATTTTAGACAAACATTTTATCTCCGTTCAGAATCGTTATTCGTATACAATGATATCTATCATTGTATTCAAATTTAACAAATCCATTGTAATAATGACCTATCCTATAAACGAGGTACACTCCACCCCCAACTATACAGCAAAGTGAGGCCCACCCGTTTTTTATTTTTTCGTTCCTGAAAATGCTTATTTTTTATTGTTTTATTTAATTTTAAATTATAATAATAAAAATATAGCAGCTACTTTGTTTTTTTTACGAAAATATTTAATTATGACTGTCCATCAATGATGGTTGGTCATTAAAACTTTGGATATTAATAGCTAGTTATACATATACAATAAAAAATATTAAAGAAAAATCGATAATAATCTTGTGTTTTGTTAAATTGGTTGATTTAGAGTTACAGCTGATTTTCAAATATAATATTCATAATATAGATCCAAAAATTAAGCCATTTTCAATTAATGACCATTCTCATGGGCCAGACTTACAATACTCATATTTATAAATTAAACAAGTTAAATAAGTATTGAACGGAAAGCTGATGAAACATAATGATACTGTATATATAATTTATACAGTCAATAATGTCTCCACCTGTAGTAATTGTATCACGAATTTCTTACAATTTAATGAGATATTAGATAAAACGTTGAAGAATGGGTCAGACTTTCAATGATCCAAAATCAATTAATGAAGTTGCTTTATTTGAAACAATTAAGCATACAATAGATAAGAAATTATTATTTTTTTTTGTCTTCTATATGACCGATGTAAACATTCATTATATTTCAGTGTACAAAAATACACTCAAGGATGACATCGAAAAGCACACGTCGAGTTATTTCAGAAATCTTTGTGTATCCTTACTCACGGTAAGATATAAAAATAATAAAATCCATTATTACACTCGTAGTTTTGATTGGTATTTATAATATTAATGTAATTTAAACTGAAGATTTAACTGCATTTAGCCAGAAATGCCTGCGATTAATGAACTTTTTTTTTCATCTGCTGGTTGAAAGTTAGAACTCAAATATTTTTATATAGTAAACCGCAAAGTTACATAAAATTAAGTAATTAAGTACTTTTGTAACTGTTGAATGATTTAATAACTTGTTTATTAAACATATATAAACACTAGCTGAATTACCCGGCTTCGCACGAAACAGTCTTGGCTGGGCATAGTTGTTAATAGAATATGTATAATTAAATATGTTTGGTCAGCTTTAATTTTCTTGTGATCAAATTTCTTTCCAATAGCTTCAGTAGTTCCGGTTCGGGAATTTTATTTTGCATACTTTTATTATTAGTCAATTTTATTTTTTCTTACAGCAATTTTCAGCCAAATCGTTTAAGTCGTATTTGAGTTATATATAGTGGAACTAACACGACTTTCTTGTCTATATATATATATATATATATAATATGTATAGATCGTCACCCGGGCATAGTCCTTAAAGGAATAATACTACCTTACATTTTATAGAGCCTAGCTATGTTTGGTTAGATTAAAGGTACCTTAACTATACTTTGATGTAATTTTACATGATTTCGCTCGGAACATTTCTTGGCCGATGCAAACATGTCTCTATAATATAAAATGAGACTACCAATTATTTTACATACCTGTATCTTCAACGGATAGCTTTAAGGTACCATAACTTTGGAGCAATTTTATAGTTTCGTTTTTTCATTTTTGGTTACCAACTACCAAGGTAATATTTTTGTGTATTAGTAATTTGATTGTTATTTTGGTTATCATAGTGACTCAAAATATGTACTGTTTATTGGATAAATCAACATAAATAAATAAATAAATCAACATTAAATAGAACCTTAGTAACCAATGAATAAAAAAAATTACGTCTGACTCAGAGCGCAAACGGTCTTAAACCCTTAAAAATGTGATATTTAAAAAATCCTTTCTAATTGAACGGTGAAAATATGAGAAGAACCTCTATTCCAAATTTCAAGTTCGTACATTGATTAGTTTTTGAGATACAGCGATCAGTGAGTCAGTGGTATTTGGATTTTATATAATATATAGAATAAGCATAGATATTTATAACAATCTAACGAGGAGAAAATACTACGTTTAAGGATTAAGATTAACACTATATAGTACCTATATACTAAATATCATAATATAAATACTATACAGTTATGCCAAAATTTATAAAATCATAAACGTTTAGTAACAAGTGTTGATTATTGGGTATACAATAAAATATGTTTCTCCGGTACATTTAAGTATGTATTAAACTATCATTCGTGTACTTTAATCAATAACTTCGATGAATTATCATTCGTAGTTTTGATGGTTTTGATTTTTTATAATTACATTGGATCCGAACGACACATGGGAGTAACTAAGTAATAACAATGCAATATTGAGACCAATATATGATTCCGCTGCAAAGACGCATAACACGCTATATCAATTAGACAGCTTTTAATATACGTAACAAGAAATACTCGTCAATTCCAGGTAACAAACCTACACTTCGGTTTTTTTCTTGAAGTTGCGAGTCAAACTTATTGCCAGCACGCTAATGTTTCAATAGTTTTTAAAGTCCGCACTGCAGTATCAAAATTTATAACGATATAATTGAACATGTCGGTAAATCATAATTTCACCGTAATAATAAAAAAAAATATTGTGTTATTATAATGACTATAAACGACACATAAAATTCCCGAAAAATAAGTTCAAAGTAACAAAAAAAAAGAACGGGTGGGCCTCGCTTTGCTGTACAGTTGGGGGTGGAGTGTACATTGTTTATAGGATAGGTCATTATTAAAATGGATTTGTTAAATTTGAATGCAATGATAGATATCATTGTATACGAATAACGATTCTGAACGGAGTTAATATATTTGTCTAAAATGTGTATATAATAATATAGTATTTTATATTTAAATTGAATTATAATGCAATTTCGTAAAAATTTAAATTTAAAACAGTCATAAAATGTTTACTTTTAAATCTGATAGAAATCTTTTTATATATTTTTAAAGGTAAGCTTATGGACAACCTAGTGTTAAAATTTTGAACCTTTAGATATTTTTTAGTTACTATTAGTATTACTTATATTTAATCTTTTAATTCATTTTCAAGAATTTTTGGAGAACCAAAAAAATTTTATAGATTTTTAAAAAAAAAAAACTTACAAAAATCGAAAATTTAAATTGTCTATAAATAAGTCAAAATATGTTAAAATACTTTGAAAACTTAACCATGTATAGAGAACACCAATATAAAAATTTGGTGAAAATTTCAAGTTGTTACGGTTTTTGTTATTGAGTGAGAGCATTTTAAAAAAACCGATATGATTTGTCAGTCTAGAATTTAATATATTATATAATATTTTACATGTAATTTTTTGTCATTATTCGCTGTTCAAACGCTTATAAAAAAAATTGTGCCTATAGATTTTGATGATTTTTGAATGACAATAAAAACTACTTGTGTGGAATGTTCTATTAAATTTCCAAGTAATTTGTATAAGTCAATTTTTTTTTATCACCGATTATAAAAAAAAATGTAAAAAAATCGAATTTTTTAAATGCCTATAAGTGGCTTAATATTTTGAAAAAAATGTGACATAAAGCAAATGCCTATATAAACAACTGGTGAAAATTTCAAGTTTTTTTGACTTATACTTTTTGAATTATAACAAATATTTAAAATCGTTCGAGAATAAATGGCTATTTTATGCAATTTCGTAAAAATTTAAATTTCAAACGGTCATAAAATTTTTTCCTTTTGGTCCGGTAGAATGTTTTTTATATATTTCTGAAGATTAGCTTATGGACAAACTAGTGTCAAAATTTTGAACCTTAAGTGTAAACAGAAAAAATATTATGAATTTTTATCTACAAAATAACTTGCAAATTATCGTTATTTTGACACATTTTACTCAAATTTGAGTTTTATGAGCTTATAAAAAAAATTTGAGTGAAACGATCACCGATATTTTCAAGTGAAGATAAGTTAAGCTTATTTCAAACCTTGTATTAAATTTTCGAGAGTTTTTGGCAACCCAATTAAATTTTATAGGTGTTTAAAAAAAAAAAAATTTACAAAAATCGATATTTTATATTGTCTATAAATAAGTCAAAATATGTCAAAATACTTTGAAAACTTAACCATATATAGGAAACGCCAAGATCAAATTTTAGTGAACATTTCAAGTGTTTGCGGTTTTTCGTTTTTGAGTCAGAGCATTTTAAAAAAATGTATTTTATAAAAACGTGATTTTGCGCAAAATTTCCCATTTTTTTGTAATTTTTTTATCGTTTTCTTCGTTTTTTTTAAAAAGTATTGAAAAAATTGGATTTTTGACAAAGTCAAGTACTATCTACATTCACTTTCCGTTCAGAAAAGTTGCTGTATAAGCAAATCGAAGTATTTTTACTGCAAAAAAAGTTGTCGTCAGACACAAAAAAAAAAAAAAACACACATCATTGTAAAATCAATAGATTCCATCACTCCGATCAGAATCTAAAAGAACTGGATGGGCCTCGCTCTGCTATACAGTTGGTGGTGGAGTGCACCGCGTTCATATAATAGGTCATTATTACAATGGATTTGTTAAATTTGAATGCAATGATAGATGTCATTGTATACGAATAACGATTCTGAACGGAGTTAATATGTTGGTCTAAAATGGGTGTATAATAATATAATATTTTTTATTTAAATTGAAATATAATGGTATAGTGTGCAATTTCGTAAATTTAAATTTCAAACGGTCGTAAAATTTTTTTGCTTTTGGTCCGGTAGAAATTTTTTTATATATTTCTGAAGATCAGCTTATGGACAACCTAGTGTTAAAATTTTGAACCTTAAGTATAAACAAAAAAAATTTTACGAATTTCCAACTACAAAATAACTTGCAAATTATCTTGATTTTGAATTTGAACTTTATGGGCTAATAAAAAAAATTTGAGTGAAACGATCTCCGATATTTGTTAGTTACGATAAGAATAACTTATAATAAACATTGTATTTAATTTTCAAGAGTTTTAGGACAGCCAAATATATTTTATAGATATTTCAAAAAAAAACTTACAAAAATTGAAAATTCAAATTGTCTATAAATAAGTTAAAATATGTCAACATACTTTAAAAATTTAACCATGTATAGAAAAAATCCAATATCATGATTTGGTGAAAATTTCATGTGCTTGTGATTTTTCGTTTTTGAGTTAGAACATTTCAAAAAAAAATGTATTTTGCCAAAACGTGAATTCAATTAAAATTTCCTGTTTTTTCATAATTTTTTTATCGTTTATTTCGGTGCTTTTAAAAATTATTGAAAAAAATTAACTTTTGAATGCCCAACTATCATCTACAGTCATTTTCCTTTCAAAAAAGTTGCTATTTAAGAATATCGAAGCATTAATAATACCAAAATAATTTTGTCTTCAGACAAAAAAAAAAACACATCATTGTAAAGTCGATAGATTCCATCACTCCCTTCAAAATCTAAAATTATTTTAATGTTATAAATATAGATTAAATGTTTTTAAAAAATCTATAATATGTGAATCACAGGTTGCAAAGGTAAAAAATCAATGAAATCGGAAATTAATTTATTGTTTTTTGTTTATCTAATTTAAAGCTTTTATAAATTTACAGGGAAACCGGAATGAATCGTCAGATGTAAACGAGGATGTCGTAGAATCAGATGCTAAATCTTTATATGAAGCAGGAAAAGGGAAAAAGAACGAGGCTATTTTGAAATTCATTAGCATTTTGGTTGGGAAAAGTTTTAAACACTTGAAACGTGTCATTGAAGATTACTATGAAAGGTTTAACGTTTCCATCGAAAAGTTGATCAAAAGGAAATTTTCCGGCTATATCCGTATAGGTCTACTGTCCATCGGTGCATATAATATTTCATATTTTCTGTTATAAATGCACAATATGAGGTTAAATACTAACGTCAACTTAGTGAATTGTTCAGATTTCGGCAGATATTTAAAAATTATCCTTTTAAGATGTATATCGTGTACAAATGTACAGCTTGTCACCATGACACCATTGCAATTATTTTTATTTTTTATATAATCCATATTATGATGTCTTTTAAAAATGTAAACAGCACACAACAAATACAAAACTGCAGGGTTATAAGATCAAGCATGTTTTATTCATCAAAACATGTCAAAAAGTATTACGAAAATGGAACGATATGTTTTATAACAAAACATTTAAAATACCAATTAATGCCAACAAAAATGTACCTTCAAAATGTTCTTAAACTTTCTAAAATATCTATTTCACAGAGTACAATAATGATAAACAAGGAACACAAGTGTGTGTAGATTATCATAATAAGTACTCCAGCCTTTCTGGCCTTTGCACTATAAAAATAGTAGTTCACGTGTACTTACATAGTACATGTTATTACAGAATATAATTTTTTAATATAGAATATGTTATTTATAGTTAATATGTTAAAAATGTATTTCCATATTAATATTATTAATCTTTGAATTTTCAGTTCAATTTATAGACAACAAAGAATTATATTTTGCAAAACGTTTAAAAAGAGCTATGGCTGGGATGGGAACGGACCACCGTACACTAATAAGAATCCTTGTGACCAGATCAGAAGTTGACATTATAGATATAAAAGAAAAATTTAATGAAACAAACAAAAAATGTTTGGATATGCGCTTTCAAGTGGGTTTTTTGTTTATTTAATTATATTATACTTCATTTGCAGATTAAATCATATTATCGTCGGTTTTCCTTTCCAGGAAGTGACTAGTGGATTCTACCTGACCGCTTTGTTTATGATCATCGATTAAATAACAATTTTGATTATAAAATATTAACGAATCACGAATGGTTTTTTCATTTTTACATTTATAATTTGTAAAATCATTTTATAGTTATTGTGAATTATGTTCATAATTTATTTAATATTTTATATTATACATTTAAAATGAATCTTAGATGTATAAATATATTACGTTTATTATAATATAATTATTATTGCTTGTTAGTGTGAAATTCTTTATATGCATTATTTCTAATCAGACTAAGATAGAATGGACAAGCATTGATTGGTGATGGGGGGGGAAGAAGGAACAATAACATAAGTATAACGTATCGAAGCATTTTATTATAAATGATGATATAATTTTCATTTCACATACATAATTATATTTGAAATATTATCTCATTTACGATAATTGAGAACCTTTTAGATTCTGAACGGAGTGATGAAATCTATTGGTTTACAATGATGTGTTTTTTTTTTTGTTTTTTTTTTGTGTCTGAGGACACGATTTTTGGTAGTAAAATTGCTTCGATTTTTTAAACAGCAACTTTTCTGAAAAAAAAGTGAATATAGATGGTACTTGGGCACGTCAAAAATCTAACTTTTTTAATACTTATTGAAAAAATCGAAAAAAAATGATAAAAAAAATTACGAAAAAACGGGAAATTTTACACAAAATCACGTTTTTACAAACTACATTTTTTTAAAATGCTCTAACTCAAAAACAAAAAACCGCAACAACTTGAAATTTTCACCAAATCTTTATATTGGCGTTCTCTATATGTGGTCAAGTTTTCAAAGTATTTTGACATATTTTGACTTATTTATAGACAATTTATATTTTCGATTTTTGTAAAAAAAAATTTTTTAAACATCTATAAAATTTTATTGGCTGACCGAAAACTTTTGAAAATCTAATACAAGGTTCAAAATAAGTTAAAATTAGTTTAAATAAAAAATATCGGAGATCGTTTCACTCAAATTTTTTTCATAAGCCCATAAAGTTCAAATTTGTGTAAAATATGTTATTCTGTAGTTGACAATTCATAAAATCTTTTTTGTTTATACTTTAGGTTCAAATTTTAACATTAGGTTGTCCATAAGCTAATCTTTAAAAATATATAAAAAAAATTCTACCGGACTTAAAGGAAAAAATTTTATGACTGTTTGAAGTTTAAATTTTTACGAAATTGCATACTTTTGCATTGAATTTCAATTTGAATATAAAATACTATATTATTATATACCCATTTAGACCAACATATAACTCCGTTCAGAATCGTTATTCGTATACAATGATATCTATCATTGCATTCAAATTTAACAAATCCATTGTAATAATGACCTATCCTATAAACGAGGTGCACTCCACCCCCAACTGTACAGCAGAGTGAGGCCCATTCTTTTTTTTTTAGGATTATAGCTGTTAACGCTATCTAAAAATACATAAGTATAGTTTATTTTTATAGTCATTTTAAGCTGATGACACTTGTCTTCTAAAACAAAAGACGAGGAAATCAACGAACTAAAAACTAAACTAGAATATAGGGACAATAATTATAAAAATGAAATTGAACAATTGAATAACAAAATGAATAATATAGATATACAAAATAAAAAAGAAGTAAATTTTAGAGATCATTCTTGGGATAGCGAAGAAAAAGACCGTAGTAGGGAAATTCAATTTAATAAGTATGACATTAAAAACAATGTTAGAGGCAATTCAGAAAACAGTAGGGACATGAGCTATGACCGATCAAATTATTACAATGAAAAAGATTTTAGAAATAAAAACCCCTATCTAGGAATAGGCAAAGATAGTGAACGCAGTTCAAATAGGTCATATAATAGAGAGAGGTCTTATTCTAGAGAAAGAGAGAATTACAATAACAGATATGGCGAAAATAATAGAGATAGACAAAACTACGATAGAAGATCTAGAGAAAATAACCGAAATTTAAGTAATTATAGAGATTACAAAAATAATTCATATACAAGAGATAATAACTATAGGAACCCATCATACTCAAGAAAAATAAATAACAGTGAACAATTTAATAATAATCATAAACGTCAATATAATAATGACAATAGCCGTAAAAAAACACCAAAAAGGTATAGAGATAATTATTATGAAAAAGAGCCATGTAGAATAATTATATGCTACAAATGTAATAAAAAAGGCCACTACGTTAATAAATGTTTAGGAACATAATGCAGGATTACAATTATAAGATCAATAATGTAAAATTAACTTATGAAATAGAAAAAGAAAATAGTGAGTACTTAAAATTCATAAAACAATGGTACGAAAAATCTTACCCCAATACATTAAAAAGAAACAATAATAAAAAAAATAGCGAAATAGACGTAGAATATATATACACACATAATACATTGAGACCACCATTTGAGTTCAAGGAGTTCTTATTTAACAAATATAAAGAAACAAAATTTAACTGTGACTACTCAAAAGAGATAGGCGATATATTTGCTTTGAATACTAATATTGCAATTGGATACTGTGTGAGTCAATGTTTCACTATGTCACACGGAATAGTTTCGCAATTTTAAACTCAATTCAACAATATAGATAAGCTAATTTATTAGCACAAAAATACTACCGAAGTAGATCATTTAAAAATAAATGACCAGTGGATCTTTTAATTTATCTAGCTCTTGAGCATCCTGAGCTAGTTTATTGAAATTTCGAAGGGTTTTATGATTATTGATTTTCTGAGGGACATGCTACTTTAAGATTTCTTTTAAGTTAAACGTGAGGTTTAGATTTGGGTTTTCTGGTGCAAAATCCCTATGAGTTTCTGTAGTTATGATTCTAAATGGTGTTAATATTGAATTATCTGTGTAAATAACACAATAATCTGGAATTTCAATTTTTCCTACACCGGAAAGTGATAACTTATAGGATTCTTGGTGACATGCTATGTTTATCTCCTGTTCAATACAATAGTATAACCATGCATTTTGATGCTTGAGTTTGTGCCAGATAGTCGAATTTATGTTTAAGTATTTTAGGTTACATGTCTCTAATAGATTTTCTGGATTATTATACAAAGATACCTCACAATTATCGTTCTTAGTATGCTTAAAAATAGACTATTCCTGTACATAGTTTAAAAGAGAACAATAATTACAATTATAAAATTGATTTTCTGTTAGACTAAAATATTATTCATGATTTAAACTTATAGCTAGATATTGTATATCAGGATTAACTATGACTATGTTATGTTTAGTGGTGGTATATGACAAGGGAATACTATGATATAAGTTAAACATAGTATTTGATAATAGTGGTATTGTGTGGCATGGTGTGGCGGAGTGGTAGGCCGCACTCGCTAATCAGCGGTTAAGCACCGTCCGGCGTCGTTATAACCGGATGGGTGACCATCCGGGTTTTTAGTGACGTTAACCATGCCACATATACACATACGTATTGCACACAACCCACAGTTCCCCACAATAACAATTAATCATCCAACATCCAATGACCTCAGTTGCCACGAATTACCTAATGAAAAATAAAAAATAAAAAAAATAGTGGTATTCGAGTAACGAATATGAAAATCTGTTTAATATACACTACACTTAGAATGGATACTCTAAAGAGTGCAGGGTTTTGCTAGGTGAGATTCTGTCAAAATAAACTTTATTCGTGAACCAATCGTAACTAGTTTCTGTGCAGACGAGTTGGTTTGTTGCGTTTTAGTATTGTTAGAACTAGTAGAATGTGTGGATTTCTATTACTGAGTACGGATCTAACCACTTAGGGGCTAGTTTGCCTTTGCTTGATTTTTCTTGTACTAGTACCTTGTCGCCTATTTTGAGGGTCAGAGAAGTTACAGAAATATTATAGTGCTCTTTGGATTTTAGTTTCGATTCTAGTTGCTGCTTAGCTACCATTTGATGAGTTTCTTGCTTTTGTCTATTCATTTCGAATTGATAGTCTTGATAATTGTACTCAGGTTCTGGAGGCTGAGACAGAGAAGTCAAAACGACTAGAGTATATCCATAGACTACTTCATGTGGTTGAGATCGTGTAGATGAATTTACCTACTGTTGAATTGTGACAATACATCGCGTACGGGACGTATGTATCCCAATTTTTCGGATTTTTACTAGAGTAACTTCTTAAGTATTCTCCGAGTGTTCGATAACTACGCTCTAGACTACCATTACTCTGTGGATGATAGGGTGTAATAGAGGTCTGAGAGATTTTGAGGAGTTTGCACACTTCTTTAAAGACGTTACTGAGAAACTCTGTTCCACAATCCGTAACTAATGACTCTGGTTGCCCGTGGAGGCATACGAACTGTGTTACAAAGTGCTGAGATATCGTGTTTGCTTCATGATCCTTCATGGGTGAAGCCCATACGAACTTGGAGAAGTCGTCTAAGAGTGTCAGGATATAGTGTCAGCATATTTTCCTGCTGTTTCTTGTTCGAGGATGAGGTTCTGTAACTGCTTTATTCGCGTGGAATAAGCCATGACACTTTCTTCGGATTTCTGTTTACTTGAGTATAGTTCTAAGAATAGGTGAGTCGTTGTACGCTGAACTAAATGATCTAAATTTCACAGCTTGACGAGCTTTGCCGGTAAGTCGGACAACGATACCTTGTAAAAGGCGTATTTGTACAGGCTCTGCTGCGCATTCGAATGCAAACTCACATTTTTCCAGGAAAACTTCTGTGTTTTCCTGTTTATAACAATTTAATGAACTAGTAACAGCCGTAGGGCTGCTTCCAATCCTATTGAGTCAATTGTTGCTTTGTTTTTGAGATACCCGTATTTTTCGTCACATAACTCTTGTACTCTTTGTATTTCTTCCTCAGTTGGAATTCGGTGGTCACCCCAACTAGTAATTCTCTAGTTTCTGACGTAAATCTGATGATCGGGAGGTTCTGCGCGCTTGTGCCTTCTACGTTAGGGTTCCCTACAGAAAGTTCATCTAAACGATTCCCTAATTGATTAACTGTATTTGTAATGTTTTCTGCCATATTGACTTCCGGGATGTTCTGAGTTTCATTGAGGTTAATCAATTGGTTTCCTGTATGGTTCAATACTACGTCTACTTCTGCAATGGTCTGATTAACGTTATGTATCAGTGAGTCGTTGTTAGCAGTTAATAGGTTTGATCTATTGGCAATTGAATCAGTCGAGATTTCTGCGATAGGTCGTTCTGATATAGGGACTTGGGGATTTGCAAACCTAATGGGGAGACTAACTCGAAGAGTTAGACGTGGAGTTTCTGATAAGTAGACGTCCGAATCACTTCCTTCAGAATGACTGGACGTATTCATGTATATGACGTACGACGTGTATGGAGATTGGCGGGTGTTGTTGGTTTTTTTTTTTTACAGTAAGAGTTTCTTAAATCTAGTCTTAATTTAAACCAGAAAGATTTAAATAATGATGATGAAAAAAAAAAAAACTATAGTAAGTACTCACAACACCGCGAATGCGCAGATTTTCATGATTCCCAGATAAAATTGTCCTCGAGTGATTGATTATCTGACTGCTTACTGACTCATTCCCTAGTTACTGGAAATTGACGAGAATCCTCTTTGACTGCTAGGTATTTCAAGTATGAAGATCGCAAGCTCCGAAACTGCTGGCGCGGAGACCACTGCGATGTAATGGGTTTATCACGGCGGCGGCGCACTCGTGACCTATATTTCGCGACATGAAAAGTGGCCCCTGTGTACCGCGACCCGCTGCTGCTTTCCTACTCGCTAGCCATTGGTTCTCAACCTATATCGCCTATATTGCTTGGCTGCTGCCTCTCGTATTATACACGGCAATTAGTTTAATTACGTTACGGACCACTGAGGTGAAACAACCGCTAGGTTCGTGACGGGCAGGGGCCACTTTTCATGTCGCAGACTATAGTGTCGTCGTATTGTTTGTAAACACACAACGGCGGCGCTTATCACGGCAGCGCTGTTGTCATATGATGCGGTGATGAGTAGTCGTATTACGCGTGTGCGTGAGTGCGGCAGCGATAGAGAGCCGGTTCGGGTGGCACTACGACTACGGCGGCGTCTGTTCGGTGACCGGACAACGTTGGCTAATGTTCGATGATAGTAAATGCTGAATTGTTAATATTACTTGTATTACGGCGGCGTCGCGCCGTACCACTGAGATCGTTACATAATTTCTCTTCGCCGGAAATGCTTCTTGAATTTTCTTGATTTTCTTTAGACGATCTGATTTTTATACGATGCTCTGGATTTTCTTATGATGTTCTGGATTTTCTTACAATGCTCTGGATTTCCTTACGATGCTCTGGATTATTATATTATTATTCCACTCACGCACTTTGGCTATACAATTAATTAAAGTATAGGTTTACGTTTTTTTACTGTCTCGCGTATTTATGGTACTGGAATTAACAGGTGATCCCACCGCTGCCACCAAAAATGTTATGTACGTCTACGTAACACAATAAAATAAGATAAAATAAATAAATTACACTTAAGTTTTAACGTTTAACCACTATACTTTATTATAACAGTGATAATTTTGAAAGAATAATTTAATAATAATTATGAATTTAATGAATTTGAGAGTGACTCTGTAGGACAAACAACGACTGACTGCCTACCCACAAGCCAAGCGCGGTCGGGCCGACTCGCTATCGACTAGAACTGTCAATGCAGCATTTTAGCGTGTGACCGGGCTCTGTCCCATGAGCACACAGTCTATTCTTAATACAAACTTGCTTATTCTACGCATTACATGAAATAGTACACTGTCTGTATGATATTTGTATAATAATATGAACTAATAAATGACACGGGTTTATGACAATTAAAACAAATATTTAAAATCGTTTGAAGATAAATGGCTATTTTATGCAATTTCGTAAAAATTTGAATTTCAAGCGGTCATAAAAATTTTTCCTCTAAGTCCGGTAGAAATTTTTTTAAAGATTATTGAAAAGTAGCTTATGGATAACCTAGTGTTAATATTTTGAACTTTAAGTATGAACCGAATAAATTTTATGAATTCTTATCTACAAAATAACTTGCGAATCAGCATGATTTTGACACATTTTATACAAATTTGAACTTTATGGGCTTATAAAAAAATTTGAGTTTAACAATCTCAGATATTTTTTAGTTACGATTAATTCACTTGTAATGACATCAGTGCGATGGGATAATCACATCATTGCATCATCCCAACGCATCAGTCAATTGATGTTCCGTCTACTAGTATAATATAGTCCACAGATTTATTTCCTTAATTTTATCAATTTAATTGATTGAAAGGTAATACATGTGATGAATTACAGCGCATTATAGAGACATAAATTACTTTAATCCACTGGAATTTTATTCGATACCTACTTCTTGTAAATTTTAAACGGAGTGATGCAATCAATTGATTTTACAATAATGTGTTATTTTTTTTTGCCTGTCATCACGTTTTGGGGCAGTATAAAGGCGTCGATTTTCTTAAACAGCAACTTTTCTGAAAGGAAATTGAATGTAGATGGTACTTGGGCTTGTAAAAAATCCAACTTTTTCAATACTTTTTAAAAAAAACTAAAGCAAATATAAAAAAATTACAAAAAAAACCGGAAATTTTACACAAAATACGTTTTTACAAAATACATATTTTTAAAATGCTCTAACACAAAAATGAAAATCGCAAACATTTGAAATTTTCACCAAATCTTTATATTGGCTTTTTCTATACAATATGATTAAGTTTTCAAAGTATTTTGACCTATTTATAGACAATTAAAATTTTCGATATTTGTAAGTTTTTTTTTTTGAAATATCTATAAAATTTATTTGGCTGTCCGAAAACTTTTAAAAACTTAATACAAGATTAACAATAAGTTAAACTTATTGTACCTAAAAAATATCGGAAATTGATTTATTCAACTTTTTTTAATAAGCCCATAAATATCAAATTTTTATAAAATGTGTCAAAACCACGATGATTTACAAGTTATATTGTAGTTGAAAATTCATAAAAAATTTTCTGTTTTTACTGAAGGTTCAAAATTTTAACACTAGATTATCCATAAGCTAGTCCTTATAAATCTATAAACAAATTTCTATCGGACCAAAAGCAAAAAGTTTTATGATCGATTGAAATTGAAATTGTTACGAAATTGCATAAAATAGTGTTTTTTCCTCAAACGATTTTAAATATTTGTTATAATTCAAAAAGAATAAATCGCAGAAACTTGAAATTTTTACCAGCTGTTAAGATTGGTATTTTCTTCATGTCATATATTTTTCAAAATATTATAATGATTTTTAAGCTACAATATCATATATATAAATATTAAAATTGATACTATATGTTTATATAAGCTATTATTATAATAACTACATGCATTATTTTAAAATAATTTAACTATGATGCTGTATACAACTGACAACCCATCCTAATTGAAGAATATATTTATCGTTTCAAAATAAAATATACTTTTTACATTATTTATAAATAACAATGTTTTACTTATATCCTAGACAAACTTATTAACTCCGTTCATAGTCGTTATTCGTATACAATCATTGCATTCAAATTTAACAAATCCATTGTAATAATGACCTATCCTATAAACGAGGTATACTCTACCCTCAACTGTACAGTAATGCGAGGCCCATCCGTTTTTTTTTTTTTTAATTCGTCTATCGCAGCAGATGTAATCTTATAAATAGCATGCAATCCATCGATTATATTGTACATATAGATATTATAAATCTTAAAATATGATTTTCATTCAGGCTCGACTCATTTTTATGTTCATGCGATTATTATTTGAGGAAAAATAATAATACTACATGTTTTTATGGCACTTATTTCAGGATATTATTTAGTTATTTTATTTTAATAGCCTGTTTCGCGTATTCATTGGTCGATTAATATTGGTTTCGATTATATTCAAACAGTCAATCGCGCCTCAAGCTCTAGTAATTACTGTGATTACCTATTACCATATATAGACACTTTTACAGTAAATATTTTACGTTTTAAACAATAAACAAAATTACTACATGAACAGGAAAAAATTATTTTCTTATCCAGTGCTAGTTTTCGTGGTCAGTTGTTCGAGCGTAATCTGAAGAATTTTATTTAGTAAAACTTCTGTGCAGTACTCGTTTTCGTGGTCACCAGAAGAAGAATTAAATATATCTTTTACAACAGGTCTTACACTTACTAATTCTGGGTTTAGGAATTGATCCACCGAAAAATATCTGTTTTATACGACAAGCCTTTGCGTGGCGTATATCACGACAGATATAGGACATAAAAGTTTACAATCCCTTTAACTAATAATTGAAGAGTCTTTATGAAAAACCATAGAATAGAATAGTTCGTACATAGGTACCTAATATAAACACCAACATAAGTAATTCCAACAATAACAAAATAAAATTTAAGCACTTCTTTACTATCCAACCATTGTAAACTTTGCAGGCTAATGATCTCAGTTGTTGAAGCCTTTATTCTAAATAAAAAAAAATATAACAAAATACTATTAAATATCTAAAATAATACTAAAATAAATTCAATGATGAATATCATTATATATACGTGTTTATTTAAATTCATTATAAAATAAAGGTAAAGTAAGAAAAAGTAAATCAAAATTGGTATATAATAATACCATAATATAATATTTTTGACACATATTAGCCCACACGTCACTATATCTTATTACGAGTGTATTTATATTAATAATAACGGCCAATAGACTTTTCTGACAATTTTGATTTTATATTTATAACATTTTATTACAAATTAGTAAAAATCATTATATTTGTTTATAGTTTTATTTAAATATAGGCCCATTGAAATTTTGGGGGTTAAGTATTAAAATAGAAATATTTACATAAGTATTATTAATAATCAATATTCATTATTTATACATTTTTAAAATTGTTAATAAATTTGAACGACCCAAAAATCGTTCAAGTTCATTAAAAATATGAGCGTCGTTCACGTACACATTCTATTAAAAAAGGTCAGTGATATTCGCGAACCGTTCACAAAATATGAACATGAACG
>JAIPRK010002422.1:0-20178 GCA_025469195.1 Chaitophorus viminalis | reverse complement strand
TGTTTGGATTTTGGTACAGTAATTTATATTTCTCGTTTTCTTTATCTTCCAATCATTGGTTACATTGTCATTCACGGGTCCGAAAATTCTTCTTAACATTTTATAAAGAATATCCTTGATAAAGAGTCTCCTTGAGTCAGACCTATACGTACTTGTACTAATTCTGATTTTATATTTCATTTTTTATCCTGACCTTAAAAATATGTTTTCATAATACTTAAATTTATCAGATTCATCAGTTTGTGTGGAAAGAATAAATCTACCTGTGTGTTAATTTTGCCTTCTCAATGTAAACTATCATATGATTTTTGAAAATCGACAAAAAAAACATGCATTGAACTCCCATGTTTTTTGTATAAGTTGTCTGACGGTTAAAATCTGGTCATTTGTCGATTTTCCTGGCCTAAAACCTCCTTTGTTATCTCAAATTCCATTTTCATCAGGCTCCTTTTTCATTGATAGAATGGATTTGGAAAATATTTTCTATGCAACATTTAAGAGTGCTGTTCCACGGTAATTGTACTTGGGTTTCCGCACTTAAGTAACTTGTCAGTGTAGTCTATTTTCTAGCAAATAAGTCATCATCGTTCTTCAGATATCTTTCTTTTATCCTGCGGTTTCCTTTAAGATTTTTAACCCTTTGATATAGGTCTCTAATTCTGTTACTTCTATATTCTTATTTTACATCTTAAATGTGTTCTAACTTACAAATACTTCTTATGAAAATTGATAAACACAAAAATTGCTCTGTTATGTATCGCTTAATTAATGATAAAATCGTTATTAATGTTAAAATATAATCAATACATTAGTGTTGGTACTAAACCTTATAAAAGTAACTGTTAATTATTTATCAAAGTTTAGTGTTATCAACATAATTTATAGCTATAATTTATTCACATTATAAAATTTAAATATTTATTAAAATAATAAATGTACATTACTAAATTATATAGATATAATAGAGATAGAAGAAGATGATTCAGAATCATCCACGACCAGTAAGACAATGTTTAATCTTATACTATTGTGTGTATAATTTATAATTTTAAAATTTTTAATCTTAATCAAATGAACATTGTCTCTAACAGACATTGTTAAATTGTAGATTTAGAAGAATTCTTTATTGGTATTAACCTTATCGTAGTTCTTAATTCTCTTAACAATAAATTAGAGCAGTAGTTCTTAACCTTTTTTGAATCAGTGCCCATGTCTCGTTAAAACTGACTGCTTAAGTGTTAATACTCTTTTCCTGCAATATTAAATTTTTTTTCTTAAATATATATTCATATATATTTACTTATTTTTTTATTTATCAGTATACTAAATTAAAATAAAAACTCACCTTATGACGTTGTATGGCGTTTATTCTGATTTCACGTTTAATAATGCATAGTGTTATAAAACTATCATCCCCCCGGAAAGATTGAAATTCCCCAAAGGGGATGGTGTCACCCACGTTAAAACTTACTGAGTTAGAGTCTCTATAATTTAGAATATAAATTAATTTCATTCAATCTTATGTGTCGAATTTTCACTTCGTTTAAATACATCTGTGATCGTCACTTTCTTGAAGAATATCAGATCCCCTTAATATTTACCGGTATAACAAAATGTAAATATATATTGATTTGAGTTTAAGTTATTGATCATTTTTGAATAATTATTACTCACTGTTATTTAAAAAAAAACATTTTCATTGCTACATATTCAAAAATATTTTTAATATTTGTCACAATATTGCATTTGCATTGTCCTTTATATATTTTTTCAGTGGGTACAGAAATGAATTGTAAATATAATAATATATTGTGTGGTCACGCTAAATTAAAAGACATCTCCCATTCCAGGTAAATTAGTTAATTTTAGGAATATACAATAATAATGACATTAAAATCATGTGTTTTGCTGTTCGTTAACAAGCAAACAGCTAATTCATGAATGATTGAGAGAAATACTACAAACACACGGGAAACCCATAAATTTTATTCATTATAAATTGTCCGATACTTATTGTGTTTTCGAATGAGGATGACATTAGGAGGTTTTTAGAATTCTAATAGGCGTTATTACACATTATAGCAATCATACTATCAAATTTTTTTCATTCTTTACTGGAATACTACTGATATACTGATTTCCATTACTACTTTGATTTTTGATTAACTTTAGAGGTTAGGTTAGGTATTCTACTATGATAGTTAGATGGACTTATGTTCTTATCAGAAGGCATCCATTAAATTTATTATACATATTGTGACTACAATATTCCGTGCATAAATTTAAAATATATAATTTGTACGTTGCGGATGGCCCGTATATCATAAAAAACCATAATCAAGTATTGCTTTGTAATTATTTAATGTGCATAAACATTTTTAAGGTGAGGATGATGATATACCAAATAGTAAGTGTTTTATTTTTTATTTATTATTCAGTCAAATTACTCTATTCATTTACAACTATATTATTGCCTTCTAAGTGACTATAAAATATTCTGTGTAATTATTGTAATACATATTTAATAATATTCCTTAATGCCTACATATTTACCATATTCTTCACAATTAATTCTACTATTGAAGTATAACTATTCGGGATATTATAGTAAATATTAAAAAAAATTTAAGTAAATGTTTCCATCTACAATATTTGTAATTAAATATATATATGTTGTATCTTTCCAACGATAAACATAATAAAAAGTTTATAAGAAATTGAAATTAGAATGTAATGCACTACTGGTTGAGACTAAAAAAATTCTTATATAAACTATTTTATAGCTATTGTACATTATTCATATTTATAAATTTATATTATAATCTGATCCAAACATCCAGTAGACCTTATTAGGTTAACATAATTATTTTTCGAAATCAACTGAATATTAATTTGAAATTTAAAAGACATGGTACAGCAATATAATTCAGTGGTGTCTGTAACTCATCCGATATAGGAACCTCATCATTTTTATTTGTGTCAGCATAGTAGGAAAAATGCAAATTATTTATTACAAAAAAACAGTATTATAACATCATAAAAATATTAGAATACATTATGTTATATTTTATGGACTACATAAAATAACATGAATACAATGAATAAATACTATAATGTCATATGTTTATTGTGATGACTGATGACCATTTCACGACTGCGCTCGGCGCTTACGTTGCATGACGCACTTATCGGTGCGTTGGACAATCTCCACTGCACTTTACGATCATTATTGCTTCTATTTATAGTTAGATCAGTAATGGATGCTATTATGTTCGTTGACAGTCACGCCTCTTTACCACACATTATTTCACCATTCACTCCTGTTCATTTAGGTCATTGTAATTTGTAGCCAACATACATGCTATGTATTTAAGTGCAACTATGTTTAGGTATATATTATAAGTCATTTGGTATTATATTGACAGTGGAGTTGCAGTTTATTGTACATGTGAAAATATTTAAATAAATAATACATAATTTAAAACTCTATCAAAATAATAAAAATAAAGTCAACGGTTCTTCTTAAACCAAAATGCAAAAATGTATATTTTTCTTTAACTTTGTTAAATTCAACTTTAACCTTGTCTACTTAATTATACATAATAGGAACGTTGATAAAAACGAAACATATCTTGTGATACCTTATGATTCTATAAGTTATGCCATATTTGAAGGAAAAAATAACAAACAATAATTTATTTTTATTTTTATAATAGAATGAGGAATGAAATATTTGGAGCTCAAATTTCTTTAATTATGCATAGCATTACCAGATTTTAATAATAATACATTACTTGTTGAAATCGAGCTTAGTAAATTATTCAACCATTTGTATTTAGACTTATCTACCTGTCATGGAAACATTAATAAAATTAGCAATTTTAGAAAAATATTATTTTCTTTGATGATGTTGTTGAATTTAATATATAATATGATACTATAATATAAACATATGAGTATAGTTCTTTCTTTATTGAGGTGAAAAATATACTGATGATTATAATGATATTTAATAATGTTAATCGCGGACGAGTGGACTGTTCCCATTCGTCGTACATATGTCGTGGTTAATGTATATAATAATTCGGAGAAGTAAAAAAGGCTTTCTGTGCGTAAGTTGAAGCTATTGGGAGAAAAGATGGAATTTTGATGTTAAGAAAGAAGTGAAATCAATCCCAAAATTCTGTGCTACAACTTGAAAAATATAAATTCACAAACAAAAAAAAATTA
This sequence comes from Chaitophorus viminalis, assembly GCA_025469195.1. Taxonomy (NCBI): domain Eukaryota; kingdom Metazoa; phylum Arthropoda; class Insecta; order Hemiptera; family Aphididae; genus Chaitophorus; species Chaitophorus viminalis. Next base: position 15,948 of record JAIPRK010002422.1, on the reverse strand, counting down.
GCACAGCACGGCGTAAATTACTGCAGATTGTCAAAAAAATTTAAGTCAGACAGATTAACTCATAAACAAGTCGACTACGCCGATTTATGGCTAATTTCATCAATAATATGTGCCGGTCTGTGCTAACTTTTTTTTTGTTTGTGAATTGATATTTTTCAAGTTGTGGCACAGAATTTTGGGTTTGATTTCACTTCTTTATTAATATCAAAATTCTATCTTTTCACCCAATCGCATCAACTTACGCACAGAAGTATTTTTAATTCTCTGAAGTACTTTTTTGTGGATTCCAATTATTTTTCTGAAGCACGTTTTATAGTGACATCTTGGGACAATGTAATTATTTTGCTTCAATAATCAAAATGGGAGCGTTTTTGGAATTCTGGAGCCATGTGCGTATTTCTGTGATTTGGTTGTTAATATGTACCTACTACCTGGTTGGTTTTGTCCTCCCTAATGCAAAATTTTGGGTGGGTCTTGGCCGGTGGTCATCGTTTATATATTTTGAAAAAAATAAAATTATAAGCTTATTAATAATTTAATAATTTATTATATATTATAATAGATAAATAGATAAATTTTCCATATTTTTCATCCTCGTTGCGCTGCATAATGCCAATAAATCCGTTTTTAATGATGAGTAAATAATACTATAAGATAGCACTAATAAGTAATAACCCGACCAAACTTATTGTTTTGTTAATTTATCACATTTGTGCAGAGGTGAGTGGGAGATTAGGTTGGTGGGTAGAGTATTTTAGGCTTGCCACGGTTAAATAAAATTGTCAAACCGTCACTGATGTACACTGTACACTAATACCGCTGAGCCGCTGACCCGGTGTCTATACAGTCTATAGCCAGCGGCCAACAATCCCGAATAAGTAGTAGGTCTTTTTCACGGCGTTGCTTTACTACTGTCTTTATTACTATTACGAGTATATAATCAGCAAAAAACAATCAATACTATAACCACGGCTGTAGATAGTATCTATAGCCGTGGCTATAACATAAAGCGTGCGGTGCGCCGTGCGTAGTTGCTGTTCCTATTACTATTACTATTAGATAACTTAGTAATGCCACAACGCACTTGGCAACTCTTGGTACGAGAGAAAATTGAGAATCAACAATTTGCACTTCTTAGCTCTGTCTCTCTCACACTCCGCATGCAACCAACGCGTGCGAGTGAGAGATCCAAGCGGTGCGACGAAACTTGATGTATAATAGTCTCGCTATCGATTTTTTATCGGTGTTTCTTACGCACAGAAAGGAGTCTCTAGCGAAACTCTTCGATTAATGCTGAATATACAACAGATTTAATATAATATTGTGATGTTTTAGAGGTGGACTTTCTGTATGATATCACACACTCAGAACAACTTGAGAATTATGTGAAAAAACAAGAATATGTAATTCTATATTTTACCACTCCGTGAGTATTCGTTTTATAAAATGTTATTTTTTAATATTTGTAGATCGTAAATTTTTTTTGAGTGAACTATATAATAACATTATTCTATACTTATTATGTTTAGCCGTTTGGTACAATCACTAAATGAATCAAGCATAAATATATTGTAAACTTATTATCCGATTCTTCCCATAAAACACTCATGGCCCCCCAGAACTATGCCCCAAACTTGAATGAATCCAAAATTTCTTCTTTTTAGCTTATTTCACAAAATCACACATGCAATTAAGTAAATTATAGCGTAATTTTTATCTGAAATCTTTACGGAAACTAATTAATGTATTTTGGTGTGGACGTGCGCCTTTTTCAACTTTGTTGTCGACATTTTTGTATACAAAACAAAACAAAATTGTTTCTGACAATGTTTCCATGGTGTGAATGCGGCTTAGGGTTTGTAACTTAAGGTTGGTACGTGCGTGGTATATAGGCAGTCTTGTAAATGATACTTTTAAGAAGTATTCAAATACAGATACAGTTACTTATTTTCAAAAGTATTTAAAATACGTATTTGAATACTTGGAAAAAAAATATTCAAGTACAAATACGAATACTTTTAAAAAATATTTAGAGATACTTTCAAATACTTTTTTTTTATTATATGTTTTACCTTTTTACCTTGACCTTATTGATAAACTTAATTATTAGTAAACTGATTTAATTTTTTATTCAAGCACTCTAGTTTTATTTAAAATTAAATAGAATAATAATGCAGCACTTTTGGTCCTTAGTGTATGTTGTAAGTAGCATCAAATACTATAGATTGGACAACAATGTACCTAATGTACAACATACACTAAACAATCAATAGTATTTTCAAATTTAGTAATTTTATAAATGTGGCACAGTAGTTTTTGTTTTTTAATATCAACAAAAACAGCTATAATTTTTTTTTTATTAAAATTTAGTATTTATTATTGATTAATAATGATAATTATTGAATTAAATATTAAAAAATAAAATAAAACCAATAGGTACGATCAGTGGCAGATTTTCAACATTTTCTTGGGGGAAGGGTCCTGAAAAATTACATGTATTTTTAGCGTATGCTAATTGTCAACTACTCAATTTTAATCATGGAGACATGGGATACAATCCGTATAATATACAGCCATAGTCCATCGATGGTTGATAAAATGATAAAATTGAAATAAAACTAAATATTTGAGCTGGGATTTATTTTTAATAAAAAAACAAAAATATGTTCATTTATGTGTAATTAAAATTTCCAAAATATGTAGTATAAAATAAAAAAAAATAACCGAATGGGCCTCGCTCTGCCGTACAGTTGGGGGTGAAGTGCACCTCGTTCATAGTGATATAGGTCATTACAATGGATTTGTTAAATTTGAATGCAATGATAAGTATCATTGTAATCGTATAACGATTCTGAACGGAGATGATATGTTGGTCTAAAATTGGTATATAAAAATATAATATTTTATATTTAAATTTAAATATTATGCAATAGTATGCAATTTCGTAAAAATTTAAATTTCAAACGATCATAAAATTGTTTTATTTAAGTTCAGTAGAAATTGTTTTATAGACTTTTGAGGAGTAACTTATAAATAACCCATTGTTAAAATTTTAATCCTTAAGTATGAACTGAAAACATTTTATGAATTTTCTACTACAAAATAACTAGCAAATCATAGCGATTTTAACATATTTTATATAAATTTGAAATTTATGGGCTTATAAAAAAAATTTGAGTGAAAACATCTCCGATATTTTCTAGTTACAATAAGTATAACTTAAAATAAAACTTTTATTAAAATTTCAAGAGTTTTCGGACAGCCAAATAAATTGTAAGGATATTTCAAAAAAAAAAACTTACTAAAATTGAAAATTTAAATTGTCTATAAATAAATCAAAATAGTTTGAAAACTTAACCATGTATAAAGACGTCAATATAAAGATTTGGTGAAAATTTCAAGTGTTTGCCTTATTCGATGTTTGAGTTAGAGCAAATTTCAAAAATCGATATCATTTGTCAGTCTAGAATATTATACATTATATTATATTTTACATGTAATTTTATGTCAATATTCGCTGTTTAAACGCTTACAAAAAAAAAAAGAAATTAAAATTAAAAATACACCTCATTGTAAAACTAATAGATTCTATCACTTCGTTCAGAATCTAATATGTACTAAGAAAAATTAGAAATATGTTGTTAAATTAGAAATCCATGTCACTTGTTATTATTGGCTCTGGATTAGGTATTTTATTTAGCAAGAGGTATATCTGCTTTAATCATTGGAAGACGTAATTCTATATTATAACTGCATTTACTAAATCAAGTTATTAATATTTATTTTAACCTACTAATTTCCTATATACGTTATAAACTTAAAATTTACACGAGTACTATTATCGAAATATAAATGTTAAATATTACTAAACCACCGAAATAGTCAAAATTTACGAAATATGTAAAAATATGTAAAATAAAATATGTCTTATTTTATTGTAAATCTCATGAAGTGAATTAATCATTTGGAATAATTAATTTATCATGTTTTAGTAGAAATATATATTTACATACGAATCCTAGCCCTACTAAATACATAATATATATATATTTAAGATTAAATCCGCCACTGGGTACGATACAAATGACGTCTTCAGTCTTTATACTATTAAGTTAATTCACATAGAGTAGTAAAGTATACACGTCAATACACAAAAAATGACAAATGACAATTAATGACAATGTATAAATCATATTAGTTATAAATAACTAGTTTAATACTTAATACTAACACGGTTACAATGTTATTCAAACATATTCTGCGATAATGCAAAGACGGATTTCCAGGAATAGCCGAATGTAGGTTGCACGTATAGTATATAGTGTATAGATATAATATATTACTAATTGTCCTATCGACTATCGATATGTTTTATTTTTATACGTACATAATTATTCGAGTAAAGGTATTTCCATTATTATTAGGAAATCGATGAACTGTATTTGTTAATTGTATGCCCCTATAAATATTACAACGTACTAATATTCAACGGTTATGAACAATCTATAAATAAAAATGTTGAACAATTAGTATTATTTTATTTAAATTTGGCGGCCTGTTCACAAAGTAAAACGAAAAAAGTATTTAAAAATAGTATTTGAATTCAAATACAGATACTTTCAAAAATGTATTCAAATACTGTGCGCAAGTAACAGTATTTGAATATACTGTTTTTTTCGAATGTTTTTAGAATACATATTTGAGTACCTAAAAAGTATTTTAATACTTTTACTCTATGTAAACTATGTTTTTGTAACTGTTTGCATAAAGAGCATGGGCTCGAATACGAGCCGAATGATCTAAGCACTATAGCGCCAAATAGAAGGAAAACAAACCAAACATGATATAGATATTCAAAAATATAAACGATATTATAACAAATTCTTATCAATACAACAAAAACACATGTGTGGTGGACAATATCCGACCGCAATATTATCACAATGTCTATAAAATTATCATACATTTGATCACCTGGCACAAATGATATTAACTGGAACGTACCTACAGTCACAATACAAGTTTAAAATATATAATAAATATAATACACTATGATTTATAAAACAGTTGTTGTCAATTTAATTTTAGAATAATAATTATAATAATAATGCCGACCACAAACAGGAGTGTATGAAAACTCTGAATATAGTAAGGTTGGTTTCGGCACGGAGTGGTATTTGGATATTTGCAGGTACGGGTTATCATTGACTATGCGCAAAATCCCCAGAGTCAGCAACGGCCGGACGTCAACGAAACTTCACTCACCACTAATACATTAACGAACCGGCGACGGATCCGCGTACACTGGATTAAGTAAAAGGGTGGCATTGGTGGCACTATTTGGATCAAACAGTCATCGTGATGCGTTAAAGAAGACTCGTCTCACGACACCAAAACACCACGAACCAGGAAAAAATTCGGACGTGTCCCATTCGATCATTTGTCAAGTATATGCCAAAATACCGAACGTATAACATCTAACTGCCTTTCAAAACAACAACAATCTAACGCGTTATCAGATCAGATATTATCGTTATTCGTTATTATCGATATTATCGTTATCAGATGGTCCGACCATGACAATGATGTGGTGGTGTTTGAAACACAATTTAAGACACGGTCTTAAAAGATAAGGACCGACCACTTCCCCCCCGCCAGCCCAGTATAGTGCGTCTGCTTAAAATGACAAAAACATTGCCAATTATGACCACCTAATAGTAGAGCGCTGATGTTTAGACGTTTTTGAGGTTAGGAAATAAATATTAAATACAATATCGCTAAAATTTGTTTTAAAAATTATTAATGTATTAAATACTTTTAAAAATATACACACTACACATATATAATATTATACTATATAACATATAAAATGTACTATATTGGAATAACCTTTATTAGCATAACTGATTGTTGTTTTTTTTCGCCTGGATTTTATTTAATTTCCTCAGTTTACTATAAACTTCAATCGGTCAATGACTGAGACGGCTTATGCCGCCGGACCGAAGCGTTTCTCTTGTTCGCCGACCGTCGTGCAATAAACAATAGTTTGTGAAAACATTTTGTGTATTCGTTAATAACCCACATTGGTGAGTCACGAACCTGGTAATCAATAATATCACGCAAAGAAAAATTAATTTACAGCAGCCGGAAAACACATCATGCATTACCGAAAAAAAATTTAAAAAGAAATTACGTGTATAACATGAAAGAGACAAAATTAAAATTATTTTGTAACCTTAATTACCGAAATCAATTCAATAATATATGTTCATGGAATAAAACTTTGTGACAAAATAATGACCTACAGAGAGCTTTGTGTAACCTAAATTTAAAATAACGGTAACATTCGCACTGAGAGAAATAATCGAATCATTATAATAATATATAATATCTTAATAAAAATAATATATTCGATGACGATTTCAACGTTGTTGATGGCTGGTGATGATGTATGTAGAATGATCCCGTGAACAATAGAAAACAAAATTGTAGACATTCAAAAAACGACATGATCTGGAAAAAAAATTGCAAACAACCAGCACAGCAATGGAACGACATTATGTGTATATAACTCACGGAAGATAACGGCAACTTTTCGTTCTAAAAAATGATTTTAGGTAAATAACTAGGCAAAGGATTTAAATTGATATAAATGTTATGAACCATTACAAACAAATTCAACAGGTATGGTGCAAACAACAAACAATGACCACAACTAAGAAAAGAAAAATCCTGGAAAGGTCACCATTATATTAGGATACAAGATAATTGTAAAAAAAAGAACATGAGGCACAATGGATTGTGATGTAATCCATTTGAAGATATAAGAAATATGGAAACGGTTGCTAACCTAGTGCGTGAGAATATGTGGTCGGACCGCATTTTTTAGAGCCTACAGTTATGGTAAACCAGGCATCTAATATTTTCATAATACAATTTCTTGCATTACTGGTTACTATTTCTGTGGACTTAATTATGATGGATATAAAGTATCCAGTTAAAGTTTTTAATTACTATGACAGCCATAATAATAAAATAGATATTGCAATCGGCTGTTTTTTAGGGGGGTCTATTAAAAATTATCTGGTAATCTTTTCAAAAATTGTTGTCCGTTAAAACTTTATCCTGATAATGACAAACAAAAAAAAAATTTTCAAGTGACGGCATGACATATATGGGACAATTAATTTTTATATATTTAGTTATACTTATAGGACACTCTAGATGTTGAAATAGTTGCTCCCATCCAACTATTCTAATGTTTTTATCCATAATAATCTTCCTTAAACTAGGGTTAACATTCCAATAAATATAAAAACGATCAAGCTGTTTTCATGTTATTGTACTAACGACAAAATATCGATTTATTTATATATATTTATGTATAGTTTTAAAAAAATGTTTATGATCGAATCTTAAATATTACTGTGAAATAAAGTCATTAAAATTGTTTGTTATTATAGAACTTGTCAACCTTGTAAATTAACATATCCAATACTGATAAAGTATGCAAAAATATATCAGGATGTTAAGATTTTTGGTGTGAATATAGAAAAATTAAGCGGAATTGCAAATTATTATTTTGTGAGTATCCTAATTTAATTATGTACATCAATTATCAGATCAATATTATTATGATTAATAAAGTGGCATATCTATCTGTTTATCTTCAAAACTACCATTTTATTTACAAAAATAAGAGTATAAAATAATATTTATTCACAATAAAATAACACGATTTAGTCTTATCAATTACACTTACTTTGATATACCTATCTGAAATATATTGTAAATTTTATTGTAGTAGTTGTATTATAAATTTAAGATATAACTATAATTACAGCAAGGAATGAATTAGACTAAAACCAATTCATATTACAATTGTAAAAAATATTTTACATATTTTATTTACTGTCATTAATATAATATTTCTCTTGATATGATTTAATTTACAATTACAAATAACATCTGCAAATTTAAAATATAAACTATAAATGTAAATAAAGTTAATATCCTAATTATTTTAGGATAAAAGCTTTCATAAATATATATATATATATATGTATATATATGTATATAGTTGTATTTATATTTATTTTTTCTTAAAATTTGTTCAGATAACTGCAGTTCCGACACTTATTTCAGTTTACAAGCAGAAAATAATTGAAACATTGATAAAACCGAATGGTATTGATGAAAGGTCAATTAAGAACATGTTTATAACATTACTCAATCAAAAAGAGTAATAAAAATAATTGTTAAATTAATATTTTAATATTATTTTGTATCATAAATAAGAACTAAATGGTTTATAAGAAACTAAATAAATGGATAATTAAAGTTTTTTCATTTTACTATTTTATTCGTTAAGTATAATTGTTATTGGTTGAGTATATCCCAACAAAAACACTAAGTCAATTCCGTGTAAAAAAACGCTAAGTAAAAAAATAAATAAATATAAATGCTATAAAATGTGTGATGTTAGATGGAATCTAAGTTGTTACGGATATACATAAATGTAAGTCCTTACGGAACAATCACATGGGGATTCACTTTAAGCGTAGGGCCTTAGAATATAAACTACCTATAATTAATGTAGATGAGGTTATAACAATAACAGGTATGGTGTGGTTAACATAATACATAGGAATAATATTAAGACAAAATAATGTCAATACATTTAAAATAATCATCAATCCACACAGGTGCGATAGGAATAATTAATATAAATATATATGAGTATATGCACATGTACAACATAGAGCATGTATGTACTATGTAATACATCTCTGATGACTTTAACTGGACGGATGTTATCCTTATATGGCATATTATATTGTTAACACATCCTGTCACTGGAAATAATCAATTCTGGGATGACATAAGAAAGACTCACTATCTCACGGATTTGGGATATATAAGGAGATCCCAAACAGATCATATTCAGATGTGTTTTAGTCCGTTCCATATTAAGCACCTTCAAGCTATTTTGATTAATAAATTTAATGTTTGTACTTGGAATATTTTGTATGTATATTAATTTAAAATCTTTGAACTGAGAATAATTTTGTTAAAAAAATTATAATAAGTTCATATAGAATATATTATTTATCTACCTTATTCTAACATCAAGCACGACTACATTCTTGAGTGATTGCATGCAACACAAATTTGGGGCAGTCGGTAGGATATTTTTTCGGAATAGAAAATTTTTTTTCTTTTCGAATAGACTTTCTTTACAAATTCTATATTATGGAGGTAACTCATTTAATTGACCATTGTTGAAGAGGAAAACTGCAGATTCCAATTCAGCAATTCCAGAATAGAGAACCAGTGTACGGCTACTCAAGACAATGATAAAGACCACCGTATTGTAAGCATAATTGAAATTGGTTAAAGAAACATTGTACTTTTATGTGGGTAGTTATGGGAAAATAAAATAAATAATATTAATATACAGTAAATTATTGAGGTTGATAGAAATAAAATAAAGAATAAAATAAATAAAGAGTTACATAAATGATTGAATAAAAGGGTTAAATTAATTAATTGAGAATTATACGAAAAAGTGAATTGAGATATTAAAAATAATTGATGAAAAATAAAAGTGAATTATATATGAGAACTTATGAAAAAATTGAACTGAAAAATCGAAATAAAATAAAAAAAATTAAATACGCATATTTATTGAAAAAAATAGAAAAAGATATTATTGAGAAGAATAAAGTATTTATTGAAAAGGATAGGGAATTTGTTGAAAAAGATAAATGTATTTATTGAAAAAGATAAAAGCATTTATTGAAAAAGATAGAATATTAATGAGAATTATTAGGTATTAAATGAGAATTATAAAATATTTATTGAGAATTATAGAATATTAACGCCAAATTATATTAGAATTATATTGAGATATATTTTATTGACAATTATTGAGAATTATTGAAGAATTATATTGAGATTTATTGTGAATTATTGAGAAATAAATGAGAATTATATTGAATTTTTATGGTTAAAGAACGTGAAAATTTAGAACCATCTACTTCGGAAGTAGCTAATCCGTCGAAATTAAAAGTTAAATATGAAGTAAAGAGTGCAGATGATACAAAAGAATTAGAGAAAACACTAAGAAAAATAAATAAAGAAATAGATTCGATAACCAGAGTAGGAACTAGAAGTCAGATAGACTTAGAACATAAAGAAATACATTTTGAAAGAAAAAGAAAAATTAAAATGGTAGATGCAAAAGAATTAACAATTTCGTTAGACGAAGCAATTTAATTAATACCAATTTGCTCAGAAGAGAAAGATATTTATATGTTTATAAATTCATGTAGCTTAGCAGTAAACGCTATAGATGAGAGATAGATACCATTATTAATAAAAGTTATTACGACTAAATTACGGGAAAAAGCCTTAGAATTAATTAAATATAGAGACACAAGTAAATGGGCAAATATAAAAAAAGAATGGGTGGGCCTCGCTTTGCTGTACAGTTGGGGGTGGAGTGTACCTCGTTTATAAGATAGGTCATTATAACAAGCTTATGGACAACCTAGTGTTAAAATTTTAAACCTTAAGTATAAGCAGAAAAAATTTTATGAATTTTCAACTACAAAATAACTTGCAAATTATTGCGATTTTAACATATTTTATACAAATTTGAACTTTATTGGCTTATAAAAAAAAATTTGAGTGAAACAATCTCCGATATTTTTTAGTTACAATTAGTGTAACTTATATTGGCATTTTCTATACATACTTAAGTTTTCAAAGAATTTTGACATATTTTGACTTATTTATAGATATTTAAAAAAAAAAAAATTACAAAAATCGAAAATTTTAAATGTCTATAAATAAGTCAAAATATGTCAAAATTCTTTGAAAACTTAAGTATGTATAGAAAATGCCAATATAAAGATTTGGTGAAAATTTTAAGTTGTTGCGTTTTTTTGTTTTTGAGTTAGAGCATATCAAAAAAACTTATATGATTTGTCAGTCTAGAATATTATACATTATATTATATTATACATGTAATTTTATGTCAATATTCACTGTTCAAACATTTATAAAAAAAAATTGTGCTTATGGATTTCGATGATTTTTGAATGACAATAAAAACTACTTGTGTGGAATATTCTATTATATTTTCTAGTATTTTGTATAAGTCAATTTTTTTTTATCACCGATTATAAAAAAATAATGTAAAAAATTCGAATTTTTTAAATGCCTATAAGTGGCTTAAAAATCAATATAATATTTTGAAAAAAATATAACATAAAGGAAATGTCTATTTTAACAACTGTGAAAATTTCAAGTTTCTGCGACTTATACTTTTTGAATTATAACAAATATTTAAAATCGTTTGACCATAAATCGCTATTTTATGCAATTTCGTAAAAATTTAAATTTCAAACGGTCATAAAATTTTTTCCTTTTGGTCCGGTAGAAATTTTTTTTTATATTTTTGAAGATTAGCTTATGGACAAATTAGTGTCAAAATGTTGAACCTTAAGTATAAATAGAAAAAATTATATGAATTTTTATCTACAAAATAACTTGCAAATATTCGTGATTTTGAGACATTTTATACAAATTTTAGCTTTATGAGCATATAAAAAAAATTTGAGTGAAACGATCACCGATATTTTCTAGTGAAGCTAAGTTAAGCTTATTATAAACCTTGTATTAAATTTTCGAGAGTTTTCGGCCAGCCAATTAAATTTTATAGATGTTTAAAGAAAAAAATTTACAAAAATCGAAAATTCAAATTGTCTATAAATATGTCAAAATATTTCAAAATACAATTAAAACTTAACCATGTATAGAGAACACTAATATAAAGATTTGGTGAAAATTTCAAGTAGTTGCGGTTTTTCGTTTTTAAGTTTGAGCATTTTAAAAAAATGTAGTTTGTAAAATCGTGATTTTGCGTAAAATTTCTTGTTTTTTCGTAATTTTTTTAACGTTTTTTTCAATTTTTGCAAAAATTATTAAAAAAGTTGTATTTTTGACTTACCAAAGTACCATCTACATTCACTTTCCTTTCAGAAAAGTTGCTGTATAAGCAAATCGAAGCATTTTTACTGTAAAAAAAGTGGTCGTCAGACACAAAAAAAAAAAAAAAACACACATCATTGTAAAATCAATAGATTCTATTACTCCGTTCAGAATCTAAAATGAGGACTTAGAATATATAACAGAAAGGGAAACATACGAAATGTTGAATAAAGATAGAAAATTTAATAATTATAATAACTACAATAATCAGAATAACTATAAAAATAATTTTCAATGTTTTAATAAACCAATTATTAATGTAAATTAAAGATATAACAGTAATAAACCATTTGAACGAAGTAATAATGCAGTTAATTCAAGAAATAATTACGATAAAAACCAAAAGCTAATTATAATTGTAACGGAACTAATCATTTAGCAAATCAATGTCGAAAATTACAATTTAGTAATCGATATAATAGTAAACCACTAAATCAAAATAATTTTACGCGACCAGTAACTAACTATATAATACTAACGCGAGAATAAAACATTGCAACTATTGTAATAAAAATTGGCATTATGAAAATTAATGTTATAAAAAGCAAAATAATGAAAAACGTAATAATACTATCAGAAATAATTAAAATAATTTATTCGGGAAACGATTCGGGATCGAATGTGGTTCGCGGAACACGTTCGATAAATCAAATAACAACCGCAACGGAAACCGATGTTGCTACCACATCATTTCAATAATAAAAAATAATCTCATAGAATGTAAATCATCACCAGTAAAACAAACACTTTAAAATTACTAATGGATACTGGTAGCGAAGTAAATTTAATAAAAATAAATTGTTTAAAAGGAGAATTAATAGTAAACGAAAATGAACGACTAAACTTAAAAGGAATAAATAAAAAAATAGTTACAACCATAGGGAAAATAGTAATTCCTATTCAAATAAAAGATATAGATTTCGACATAGAATTTAATGCAGTATATCCAGATTTTCCAATACCAAAAGACGGAATTGTATGTCATGAATTTTTATTAAAACACAAACAGGAAATCATAAAAAAACGTATATAATAGTAGTGTGATAGGTTAAGTAAAAAATGGTAAAATATTAGTTAGGTACTATTTTAAATATATCTGAAGATGATAAGAATATAAAATTAAATAAATTAAATAAAATATTGTACGATGAGGAAAAAGATTATAATGTGATGAATATAAAACAAAGAGATAATAATAATTATAATTATAAAAATATAAATCAAATAAATAAAATGAAACAATTAATACGTAGCGAACATATGAATAAAGAGGAAAAAGAATCAATAATTGAAATTTGTGAACAATATTCCGAAATATTTCATTTAGAAGGGGATCATTTATCTAATACAAATGCAGCAGAGAATGACATTAAATTAAAAGATAATCAAACACCAATTTATAAAAGACCGTATAGGTTACCTCATTCACAACATGATGAAATAACTTCACAAATTAAAAAAATGGTAGATGATGACATAATTGAACCATCAATGAGTCCTTTGAATGCACCTTTATTATTAGTAAAAAAGAAATCAGATGCAAGTGGTAAAGAGAAATTCAGAGTAGTTATAGATTTTAGAGCCTTAAATGAAGTAACTTTAAATGAATTCCATCAATTACCAAATATAACCGAAATATTAGATCAGTTAGGACAATGTCAATTATTTAGTGTAATTGATTTAGGGTCAGGATTTTATCAAATACCATTATGAGAATCATCTAGAGAACTAACAGCCTTTTCAACTAATCAAGGACATTGGCATTTTAAAAGAATGGAATTGGGCATGAAAACATCACCAGCAAAATTTCAAAGGTTAATGAACAATGTATTATCAGAAATAATAGGAATAAAATGTTTAGTATATTTAGACGACATAATCGTTTACGGGAATAATCTAAAAGACCATAATAATAAATTGAAAGAAGTTTTTAAACGTTTAATTAATTATAATTTAAAAATACAACCAGATAAATGCGAATTTTTAAAACGAGAATGTGTATATTTAGGTCATGTAATAACAGAGCACGGAATAAAACCAGATGTAAGAAAAATAAAATCAGTATTAGATTTTCCTATACCAACAAATGTAAAAGGAATTAAATCATTTTTTGGACTGTCAGGATATTATAGAAAATTTATAGAATCATATAGCGCAAAAGCAAAACCATTAACAAACTTATTAAGAAAATGCGCGAAATTTAAATGGACTGATGAGTATCGAAAATCATTCGATTATTTGAAACAATCATTATGTTCAGAACCTATATTAAAATATCCAGATTTTACTCAAACATTTATTTTAACAACAGACGCGAGTAATAAAGCACTAGGAGCTATATTATTACAAGTAGAAATGGAGAAGATTTACCAATAGCATATGCTTCGAGAACTTTAAATAAAAGCGAAAATAATTACAGTACCACAGAATTAGAATGTTTAGCAATAATATTTGGAGTTAATCAATTTAGACCTTATTTATACGGGAGAAAATTTATAATTGTAAGCGATCATAGACCATTAACGTGGTTATTTAATTTAGAAAATCCTTAGTTGAAATTAGCTAGATGGAGAATTCAATTAGAGGAATATGATTACGAAATTCGATATAAACCGGGAGTATTAAATTCAATTGTAGAAGCATTAAGTAGAATGTACACAATAGAAAAAATAAAAACAGATAATTATGAAACCTTTTTACAAAAATTAGAAACAAAATTAATAATAAATAAAAATATAAAAGATACAGTAGGAAATTTAATAGATGCTCCAAACACGCATCATATAGTAACGGAAATAGCAAAACAATACAATTTTAAAACAGGAATAAATTATGAGTTAAAGCAAAAATTCGGAGATAATCAGTTACTACCACCAAGTAAGGTAATAGGAGATATAAAATATTTTAAAACAAAAAACCGGTATATAATGTTAATAGTATAAAAATGCCGATTCTGTAACCTCCTCCTCCTCACTACATTAAAACATACAATTCCGATTCTGTAACTCCCTCTACCCACCACCACTGCCTCGTCCACACTTCGCTGCCGCCGCTGACCATTCCCTCCACTCCACCACTGCCTAACAAATACCGACCCCCGCAGGTGACGCCATCATCCGTTCCACCACTGTTGGCAGTTTTTGATTATCAATTTTTTTTATCATACATTGTTATCAGTGTTTTGATTATACTAAATTGATAAACACCGTCAATAATTTATTTTACTCGACGTTGTTATCAGTGTTTTGATTATATTAAAATGATAAAGAGATTAAATTTGATAATATTATAGATGATAATACTTTTGAAAAATTAATAAAACAATATCTGGATAAGAATCGAAATGGAGATGTATAGGACTTAACAGTATACAATTTCCCACTTAAACTCTTACATCCATTAGTTATATGTATTTAATACAACGTATATAAATGTTTCCATATAATATCAATTGGTGTAAATTCTCATACTTGACAATATTTCCAAGAAAAATCGTATTCTGCAATTATTATAATATAGAATTACAATACCACACTTGATTTCCGAGAGTAAACGTATTTATCAAAAATAATAATTTCCCTCTCCAAATTAATCGAATCTGGAGACCCCCGGCCTATTGTTGGTTTTTACACCAAAATCAGTCGGTGCGTTGCGTACCTAGTGTCAAGTGGTAATTTTCAAAGTTGTGTGTTTTTTTTTTCTCTCAAAGTGGCTGGTTCAATTGTCAACAATGCTGCTGCTTATAAAAAGCATAATTATGTCGTGCCTAAACCACCGAGCGAACTGATCGATTCAACAATGTTTGTCATCGACTTTCCTGGTCGAAAGTTTTTAAACGTTGGATTGGATCCGATCAATGACTTCAATGTTGCAGTTCACATTATCACGCCA
>JAIPRK010002421.1:0-20196 GCA_025469195.1 Chaitophorus viminalis | reverse complement strand
GTTCGAATTTTGATTTTGGTACATCAAAATTCACAGAAAAATTATCCCAATGGTATACCGCAGTGAAAAAAGGGTATTCCCATTTGAAAAACAAAAGTTTGTATCGCCACAGACCATACTAAGGGGGGTATAGAAAAAAAAATAGCGAACAACATAATTTTTGTGGTAATTTGAAGAATAAAAAAAAAAAATTTAAATTTTGTCATTTTTACGACCAAAAATGGGGGTGAGCATGATAAACAGATCACCCTGTATAAAAGGTATACAAACGTACCTAACGCTGTTAAGTTTGTATACGTTACATCATTTTAAATATATTAGTATTGAATATCATTTTCGTTGAAATATATGGCCTCTAGACTAGTTTGTAAAAAAAAAAAAAAATAATAATAATAATGGCAACGAGTCAGTATAATATTTCAATTGATTTTTTCAAAACCCTTTACGTCTGAACAGGTCTTCAAAACGTATTTAAAATTCCAGATTATTCGCTTTAAAAATATTCTAATATTCCTAAAACTGTTCATTACAATTGCAAACACCGGCCATATCTGAGAAACGACTAGTATCTATATTTATTTACATTTATTTTTATTATAAATTGTTATTTTCACTTTTAACCCACTTCTTTTGTAAGGCTTTACAAAATATAAATATATGCCACCTGAATCATCGCTAGAGTAGAAGGAAATATTTTACTTTTATCGTATTGGTTTCTTTATAAGTACGTTACTTGCGTAGTAACAATAAGAGTTAATGAACATTTTAACTGCACTGACTGCAGTATCTGATATTTTCAGTTGGTTTTGGTTTTGGTTCCAGTAATGCTCATAGATTATTGTTAATATAAATTAGGTTCCGGTATTGGTGGCGTTCGATTTCATTTTATGGCTCAAGCAACTCGGTTCCAGTCACTGACATCAACTACCATTATAGTTTAACGAGACTGAGAAATAACCCAAAGAAATAATGATTAATATTATGTTAATTTCATTCTGTTCACATTACAATAGTATTGAAAAAAAAAGAAAAAATATTTGCATGTCAAAGTATAAAAAGTAATAATAATGTGCAGTTCTTTTTAAACAAAGAGGAATACGGGTTTAGTTTTTTTAGAGGTTTTTCGCAATAGTAAATTTTATGTTCGTTTATGATTTCGGCACATAAACGTACTATAAACAAAAACGGGTTCTAATACCGGTTCATTTTCATAACTCCAGTGTTGAGCCTTTAAAGTTTAATGCATAGATGCAAATCGTACGTATTGTTATATAAACACTGTTTTAATTAGAAAATCAAGTTCAATGAATATTTTTTATTTTTATAACACTATTATACGCCTATAATTTTACAATGTATCTATGCAGTGTGTATATTATGTAACATTTACTGCGGCTTTGGTGAACAATATTTTTATCGAAACTCGAGGAACCACCGTTGTTTTCGTATGTTTACTATTCGTTTGTTATATAATATATGCCTATGCCGGAAATCCCAAAGCCTTGAGATTTATTGGGCTAGCGACGTTTGTGATGTTACTTTTTTCGGCTGATGACGAAGGACGAATGATCCTGCAGTGATCCGCAACCAAATTCTTTTATTTTGGCAAATAGCTTTGTTAGTTTGTCGAATTTATAGTTGACGAAATTGGCGGTTCTTTGATGGAAATAAATAATAATTATTGTATCCTAATAATAATATGGAATAACGTGTACAATTATAACCAAAAATAATAAAATTACAGTGATGAAATATAATATTAATTATTAATAACATTACAAAAAAAAATATAATATAAGTATCTATATAGATACAGTAGAATGTGTGCCTGTTAATATATTTTACCTAAAATTATTACTGCAGCATGTACGACTTTCTATGAGTTAAATTAGTTTAAAATTAATTGCAGTATATAGTAATATTAATTAATAACAAGTACCTACATGATTTTTCATAAAGAAACTAATACTACCTAAGTAGTTATTTTAATGAAAATTTCGTCGTAGCACAAAGCAATAATTTGTTAAACAGGGATTCCACTGTATTAATTATTTTGTTTCCATAGAGATCTGTAGTCTATCGATAGACTATGTCAAATTTATTGTCAACGCATGAAACGGTTGTACCGACTATAGCGGTTGGCCGACTGCGAATACACACACCGATTCCGAGGTAAAAACATAATAATATAGTTTATACCTACCTAAGTGAAATCCTAAGGGTATAAACAATATAAGTAAACGGGCATTCGTTTGTGAATAATATACGTTTTATTCTGTTCTCGTTGTGGACGCGATTTTGTCATTTAGGTAATAATATGTGTGCGTACTATCATATGACGTCGTCGGTGACAGCGATATTCGGGTAGGACGCGCAGCGAGTGGGCATCGTCAATCACGGCGAAAAGTTATATATATATGCGCGCGTCCGTGCGTGTGTGTGTGTGTGTGTGTGTATGCGCGCATCCCACCCAATAGGACCTACGTGACAAAAAAATAAAGAAATTTAATAATGATCACAGAAATAACGCCGTCTAGACGATAATAATATGCGTGCGTTGTGGTTCCCGCCAAAAAAAAAAAAAAAAAAAATTAAAAAATCGCAGTCAACACGCGACTTACGTATAAATTAACGCGTATTTACTTATTTTTTTTAAATATTTTTTCAAATTTCCCATCGTACGACGCGGTTTTATATTTTATACTTTTTTTTCTATTTACTATTATTATATTATATTATTATAAAACACAATATACGGCGTGCCCGTGCCACATACCGATCGAGTGAATCGCCCGAACCGCCACCGTACTGGCGTACATACACGTACGTACGACGAAATTAAATTGTTATTGTTATTATTTCGCGTGTAAAATATCACGCTCAAGGTCACTGCTGCCGCCGCTGCAGCGAGTTCAAGGCAACGCCCGGGAAATGTGTGTCGTCACAGCCGCGCCGCCGCCGTCTCGCAGTCGACCTCGTCCGGCGTTCCCCCACGTCCATCCGTCCATCCGGTGACCGGACAGTGCGGACGGGGCCGCGGGCGAGTGACCGACAGACCGTCTGTCCGCGGCGGCGAACTCCTCTCACACTCTCCGCCGACTGGTTCGGAAATCGCGTGAAACGCTCGCGCGGTAACGTCTCCGCGGCGGGTCATGGATCCTTGTCGAGATGCAAAAGTGCCGATTATCTCGGATGCAGGACGTGGTTCAATTCATTTTCGCTAAGCACGGGGATGGGGCAAATCCAAAGGATCCTGTACGTAAAACTTCGTTTAGTCCAAAGTTCCAAAACACGATTTGGTTTTGACTGCGTTTGTACAACACCATACGCGCACATGTATAATATATCTACCTAACTACCTACCTGCGCACACACCGCCACACATTATTTTGTTCGCGATAATTAGGTACATCCCGAATTTTTTTTTTTTCGAAACGGATGAACAACGGAGAAGTAAACACAAAATATGTCTAATACCACTTTGGTTTGTCACAGAAAAACTGATTGGTGAAAATGATTTATCATGAGCGTTTATTCGGGTGGAGTGATGAAATATCTCTCCCCTTGTACTTATAATATTATATTACATTGCATACTCGGTAGGTACTTACATCAAATGATTATTATAATTAGAAAAAAAAATTGTGCGTTATTAGTTTTTTGTCTTTATTAATATTATATTAAAATAGAAAAACAAACTAAGGGGATACGCTTAATAAATAATATTAATAATAGTATTGTGTTCAATACACACGTATCAAGTATAAATAAAAGTATTGCCAAAACTTGAGAGAAAAAGTAAAGAAATTAAAATATATATATAGTATATGTATATTATAATTGTATTGAACGTTCATATTGAATTAACAAAATATTTGACTTTAGAAGTTTGATTATAAAACAAATCATTTTTTTATCTTATCTCCGCGTGCTAAAATACTATAGAGTTCAAATTATAATTGAATCGTGGTGAAATGTATGGGTTTTAAAATATTAGTTTATGTTTGTTAACCGTAAACACTTTGTAAAAGTAAAATAAGTTCCTCGCAGTACCTTAAGAAAAATCGTTTTTTGATCTTCTCATGAATCATATTTTACCGTACTTCAAATATAGGTGAACAATATTATTATTGCTTTCTAAAAGTGATAATCCTATCGTATTGAGAATATATAGATATCTTGCGAACGACAGAATGTCATCTTCTTATGATATCTACTGATTGAATGCTTATGCTATTCTTACTGAATCATAATTTGTACCTAAATCTACTCGCATGGGTCATGTTAAGTATTACAATTCATCTCGAACTTCGTATCAAAATGCATTATACTCACTATTGCACACAGCGTACTATGATTATGTGGTTATAGGTGAGCAGATTTTAATGTTTTCACACATTTTTTCGAACATTCTTATTATAATATTAATACACTTATACACATAAACTCGGTTATGTAAATGCGTATATCATGTATAATGTATTATTGAGTATAAAATATATTGTAACATTATATCCGCCATAATTATAAACAGACATAAAACGAATTCACGAAATCGTATTTTAACAAATAAATATAAATTATAATAATTGTTAATTTTTTTTGCCAACTTATACTTATAAAATTTTTTTTCTTTATTTTTACAATTATTTTGGTCCTGTTCATCACTGAGGAAACTTCTTATAAGTGATACAGGAGAAACTAATCTGAAATTGACTGCGTAATGCAAGAAGCAACAATTTTCAATTTTCCGTTTTTACTATACTGCGATTTTATTTTCACGTCATCAAATTCCGCATAGCATATAAAGTGTATTGTATAGTGTACAGCATAATACATATTTTATATTTTACACCTAATTTACATATATTATTGTCACAAGAATGGGATGCATAACGTGCAGCATGATAATTTTTTTCACTTTTCATTGAGATGACATTACTACATTGATATGATTATTTACATAGCCCGCGATTCAACGATCTTTTTGTTTTACGTATAGATATCATAATAATATATAATACTACATGATAATTAATTGTTTACGTAATGATTTGTTTTCGACCGCTCTAATAATGGAACAGCGGCGGCTGCTAAATATATACAGTTTTCTCACGGTTCTCCACAGTTAGATGTGTATATGTGTCTGTCTGTCTGTGTGCGGTAGTTGAATAGACGATAAACTATACGAAACGTCGTCTATGATGCACGTTCAAAACTAGTCTAAAAATAAAATTCACGAGTTTCTATGTCTGTCCGCCGGGGCGCAGAAGAGATTTGATGAGAAATGCGAAGATTAGCGTACCACTATGTGTGTATATTATACATACTGTTTATGCACTCGTCGCATATTGTTGCGTGAAACGCGAACAAATTGTTTCGCCGCACAGTGAAAACGACGTAGATGTATCAATTTAAATGCAAACCACCATAATATGAGTAATTGCAAAATATATATAATCCATAGAGAACCGTCCGCAAAAAATTAACATTTACAAGATCATTACTTTTTGGAATAATCCTGAAAGACTATTAATTTAAATCAATTTTCTACACAAAACAGGATGTAATGAATTTTGGCGTAATCGGTGTACTTCGTTATACCGCGGACCAATATAATAATATAAACGGCGAATGTTCAATATACTTTGGAAGTGCCATAATGCCAACATACATACGTAGTACTTATCATTGATTAAAATATCAAATATTAAATATTATATCATATTAATTAATCAATAGTTACTAGTATATTTATGGAGTACTTATTTTATATCAATCACCGCACCAGAGCCTCATCTATGTAAGTTTCGGTCGAGTTACAGTATTAAACATTAATTAGATATCGGTGATTTACATGTGTGCGACATATTGAGACTTTTAGATAATACTAATATAGTAAATTATGTATTACATATGCTCGGAAATCGTTGACTTACTTAATGCTATCGAGAAGAATAATAATGCGCATCGTAAATATCATGTATAATATCGATGCATTTCAATTTCAATCGTACTCAAACATATAATATATATATACATACATAGTACATATTATGTAAGTACATTACTAGCACGCAACTACGATAGTATAATCTGAGGTTTGGGTTATAAAAAGAGCCAATATAGTGCTGATGGATATAAGCAATGATAGGGGGCTGTCGTGTATACAATTTAACGAGATTTTACTCTTCTTTATAGCATCGAGTATTATTGAAAAATGTCAAGGACTCGAATGTGATTTGAATTTAAAGATAACGAATGTTCATAAAAATTATTCGTCTCCGTTGCCCAAAAGTTATGGTCAAAGTGCGATTGACGGCATCATCGTTTATAGACGTTGTGTAAAAAAGTTAAATATACCAACATATGTAAATATAAATATAAATATAAGGGCGGACCCGGGACCAGATGTATAAACATTGGATTTACTCGGTTTTGGGGCACGCAGATGAAGAGACGAGGCGAAAATGTACTTTTATTTATTATGCACTGTATATTATAATATCATCACGTGTACGCGGTAGGTAATTAAAAATAAGGAGGATCGTCCCTCAGGCCCGATCGTCGCCGTGCTATATTATAATATTATTATCTTGATAAGGATTATATATTTGACAAAAAGGACAACAGTGCAGCAGGTCGAAAACTGGCAGGCAGGAGACGACGACGACAACGCGTTTTCGTCAGTCGACTGTATAATATATTATATATTACGCGTGTGTTACAGACGCGCCGGGGGGTCGTTACGTCACATATCACGCGAGGACGGAACGCTGCCGCATAGTATTTATTTATTATTTCTTTTTTTTGTATTCTTTTTTATCTCTCCGTCTCTCTCTCTCTCTCACTCTCTCTCTCTCGCTCTCTCGCCGTGGTTACGATGATATTACACAGCCGCTCTCTTCGAAACGCTCGCCTCGGGCCGCCGATCGATACGATAAATTCGTTTATTATTATTATTATTATTTCTATCGTTTTTGTTTCGCCGCAAACGGTTTTTCTCGTGCATTATATTATACCTGTGTGCGTATACCTACCACGTATACATATACGCATACCTAACGTGTATGTAAGATTAATTTTCTTCCTCTTCATCCCTTCTCACGATCGATGGTTTTACATCTTCCCCGGTTCAGGCACTGCACCGACCAGACACAGGGGTAGGAATCTTAACAGCAGCAGCAGCAGCAACAGCAGCATCGTGTACACTCACCACGATTTTTGTTCAAATCTACTTTTCGTTCGCGTTTTATCGGTGCTACGACAATTATAATTATAGCGATCCGGTATTTGTGGATGAAAAAAAAAATAAAACTCGAAAATTAACAAATAATACTATATTTGTATATGTAATTGAAAACTCGCGAATACGACTTATAAGGTGCGTTCTATTTATACGCATAGTATGACAACGAAAAAAAAATACAAATTTTTTTCCCCCTAATCCGTTCCAGCCGTTATCGATCGGATCGATGTTCTATATACATAAAAGCCTGTATTGAAATTGGAGAGTATACATGAAAAAAATCCCGACAAAGAGATGACCTTGGCACACACTTCAATCGAGAAGACAACGGAGCAGTCACAAGAATATTATAAAAAAACGTCGTACAAATATAGTTTGTATATTTGAAATTTTAATCTTATCTTCTCTCACCACCTCTGCAAAAGTGCAAACTAATATGTGACTCTTGTAAAATCCATATTGTTATGTTTAGTAAAAAGAGAATTGTATAACTACCATGGATATGCTATATGTCTAAAAAGTATATGGTCTCGTTATAATCAGGCAGTCCGCTTTATGGTTTTGTCTTTGTCCCTATATCGTTCTTGAGCTGTTAATAATAAATTAAGAAAGCAATACGTGACTCGTTACAACCATTTTTGCACAAACTAAATATGTATACCTAACCTACGAATTGAAAGCCTAAGTTGCTCAACGAATTATATTTATTATCGTACATAAAAAATAATATAAAAACAAAAATATAATTATTATTTTATGGTCAATACTCTTATAATAATCATTAATTATTATTAAATATAAAAAATTATTTATTAAAAACTATTGAATTCTATAAAATATAATATCAATAAAAATACTACATCACTCGCACATAGTATAATATATTATAATAGGTACATTAGGTATATTATATAATTCTATATTGTGTTTCGGTACATACTTATGGTACTTTATACCGTATTAGACGTATATACCTAAAACAACACTGATGTTCTCGGTCGAATTCGTTTACGTGCGGTTATCACATATATTTATGGTATACTGTGTGGTTACACTTCGGCCTTAGATCTTTCACCGATAAAATAAGCTTATAATGTGGTCCCCCAAGCGTGTTCAGAGCAGTGGGTCTAATTATATTGTGCTATACACTCACCGGATGGTATACAATTAGCGTGTTTTACTGTCCCGAGATCGTAGGTCGTAACTCGTACAGGTAAAGAGGTAATTCAATGTTAATTGTCTTATTTCGGTTTGATACAATAATATAATATTATTATCTAATCAGACAACTAATACCGTGAACAGTTTTTTTTCTTTTCTTTTTTTTTTTTTTTTTTAATGAGCGAACAGTTAATTAAAATGTTCGTAAAATAATTACGATAAACATCCGAGTTAATCAAGCCCGGTTGGTTCAGAAATTTGTTATAGGTAATTATAATTTATAGTTAGCCACATATATGTAGATTTTGGAAAGAGTTTTCTAAAGAAATAACAATAATTTGATAAAAGGAACACGTCTTACTACTGCTCTGGTATTTTTTTTCAATTCCTTTTTTTTAAAAAATTAAACTCAAACATAACGCACTATAATAAGAGAACATCCGATATTATTCTCGAAAATCGATTTTTTGTCTTATCGTTTTTGAAATTCCGTAACACTCGTTAAGACAGAGTAACTATTATACATGTATATGATCATATAAAAGTTTAACAATATATTATGCTCATTGTAACACACATGTTATAGATTTAATTTAAAATTCTACATACCAGTACATTCCGAGGAGCCGATAATATTTTTCCCGTTCACAAATGATGTACAAACTAAATCATTTAAATGTGTGTAGTTGACGTCACTATTTTTTTTTCTTAACTATGTAACTATGCTGAACTTTTCATAAATTAAAATTGAAATATCACGCGTTAACATGTGGTATCATAGATAAAGAGTTAAATGAATAAATCATTTATTTAAAAAAACGTCTTCTTTGTAATATTTTAAATACATCAATGGAAAATTAAAAGAATATTAAAAAATTAAATTACACTTTTTGTACAGAGTGATGTGTTTAATCTAAAATGAAGGTATACGAAATTTGTACGTTTTATACATTTAATAAGACATCTCTATCCATAGAATGTCAACAAGGTTATGAAACTATTTCAATAATTTACACCACATGGGAATTTATTATAGACTAAAATTATAGCCCAAGTGCGCCTACCTAGAACAATATAATATTCTAAATGGTACGTTTCTGAACTCAATTGGTCAGTCTATAGAAGGAAATGAATTTTGCAAAACCAAGAATTTATTACAAAATTATTGCAAAAAAGTAAAACTAATATATTACAAGAAATATCATATAGGAGAATATTATTGCGTTGTTACAATGATAATTGTTCTATACAAACGTGCCGACATACTATTTGTCTAACATTTTAAAGGACGTATGTCGCATAAAAATGTCAATTATGAGGATATACGACAAATTTAATGTACTCTGCACAAAACAGTACATTTCTCGCTTCACTTAGAATCGGATGTACACAACGACAACAAACTGCAATAATATATTAATTTACAAGTTGAAAAACATGATCCAATGTGTGCAGACTACTGCGGGGATACATCAATATGGATTCGAATTTGAGTATACGAGTATATTGGTCATGAAAAAAAAAACAAAAAAACGTAGCATTCACTTTTCCCATGATCCCACTGAACTATATACGAGTGTATTCAGTTTCGTGCGCATGACCTCTAAACCGCGCGTACATGATAACGGACCCCAAAACTAGATATTACAATATTATTAATTTTCTACTCGTATTATATTTTATGTTCTTTACTCACAGCCACGCGGTGTTCCACAAGTTGACGACAAATACCGTACGTGTGTACATTTGGATTTTAAAGGATTTCATTGTATCTTATGCAGTGAGCCTTCGTGTGCGTGATATTTTCCATAGTTCAGTACATACATGTATATGTGTATACGATTAAGTATACAACTGTATATATACTTCCTGAACATCAAAAACAAGTATACAAATTAGATATATGCGTGTATATTATACAAATAAGAGATTGCTATGTACACTAACGTTTGTGGTAGACTAAACAGATATACCAATGAAGTGCACTTCTCCTGACGCAGCTCGTAAAAAAAGTCAAAAGAGAAGAGAAAAAACAATTGGAAAAAAAAATCATCGATCATATTATGGAATTTAATGTGACTCAGTCAAATACCAATACATAAAAAAATATGTTTTCGCTTAGTATTTTATCTTCACACAACACTATTATAGTCCTTCGTTTGTATTAACATTATAGGTGAAATATATTATATCACATACGTTGTACATTCCAAATCAAACGCTGCAACCATTTAAATCAAAAACAATAATCTACGTTATCTATAAGTAACAGTGAAAGATGTCCATGTGGTAAATAATTTACCGGTAAGTGACGACGTTTACCTGAAAATACGTAAATATTGTAGACATTCGCCGGTTATTGACGGCTATTAATAGTTAAAGTCGAGAAATAATGTAATTAGTCCGATTTGACCAACTTAAGAGTTGGTCGACTCGCACTAAGGTAGGTGTAGTTTTTGATTTAATTTGGATATTTGACTATCTTACTTTATTTTTCAATAATTATGGCTTAGTGAGGTCAGCATGCCACTTGCCAGTGCGCGTCTTATTTATGGACATTCAGTGATAATCGTGAGTGACATAGTTTCGTTAATCAAAAATATCATAACACACGTGGCTGAATAAACAATTTTATGATTACCAATTTTAATAAAATGTAGGATGACATCAATGTCATAGACGACAGGCGCTACAGCCGTAATATTAACAATAATAATAATATTAAATTATAAACATTATAATATAAAAATTTGATTATTATTATTATTTCATGTTTATTAACAAATAATACACTAATTTATTTATTTATTGTTATGAAAAATATGATATTTATCAACACTTATCAATATTCTTAGTAAATTACGTAATTAACCGGTTAAAATAGAAAAATTTGAATTTGAATTTTAAAATGCTCATTTTTACAAAATTTACCCACATAATTGAATCGTTTTGGTAAAAGACATAATTTACCTGCAAATAATATCTTTTACCAATTATTATATTTCACCGTAACAGAAATGGGTATCTATAATACGTACGACTCCTAACCGAGACAGATCGTCACGCGTCCATTATTGATAGAGTACCTGCTTCGTATACGAATTTCACGCTGCAATCGTTCCCCGCGGATAATTTATTTAAGTACATAGTTTGTATTTAAGTATACACAATAGCAATTGTGTATACTTATACATTTGATTGTTCCCAGCACAAGAGTTAGAGGGTAAAAATCACCCATGGCTACAAACGTATGCGTAAATTCCGGCATGAAAAAATGCATATAATGTGATATGCGTAAATTTCTACAAGAATAACAATTACAACACATCCAAATATCTTTCCCAATTTATGATCACATAGGACCGACAACTTAAGTACCTATTGAATTTGCTGGTCTTCCTGTTTCATAAAAATAAAGTCTAATTTCTAATCTAATTTTCATTTGAATATAAAACATAAAATACTGAACACATAATATTATTTTAGGTTTATAAATTAAAATAATTATAAAATAAAATTTAAATATCTCGGTCAAATACTTTAATTATATGTACATAACCCATTTATTTTTGGTTGGCCAACTTGTAAATAATGTTTGTCCAGCTATGGCCATAGTCGCCGAGGATTTTTTTTTTTTTTTTGTGTAATAATAAAAAAATGAAATAAATAATAATAATAATAATAATAATACATTACCTGCGTTTAATTTTACAATCGCGTGGGAAATTTTGAATTTGTATTTTTATTCATATAGGAAATTATACACCGGTATATTTTATTCGTGTCAGAACACACCGGCATGATGTAACCGCTTACCTGCTACTTACACCGGAACTTACACCGAACCCAATAGCAAATTATGTGACGTCCAAGTCTCAACAAACTAATGTTTTGGACTAAATCCCAAAATAAATGTATAGGTTTAAGACATTACTCGAAATGAGCTTTATAATCGTATATCAACCATGGGGTCATGTGTTGTATTATTATTATGTAGTTGGAATTGGCGCCACTGCAGCCGGCATATAACACGTCATCCCGTTAAATCCTGTTCATTGTGGACACGAGAACTCAGAGGAACTATCCGGTCCAAGGTGAATGTTTAGTATAATATTGAACTGAACGATCCTTTAATACATTTTCAGGAGTTTTCGGACAGCCAAAAAAATGTTATAAATATTTAAAAAAAAAAAACTTACAAAAATCGAAAATTTAAATTGTCTATTAATAAGTCAAAATATGTCAAAATACTTTGAAAGCCTTACCATGTATACCATGTATAGAGAACACTAATAAAAAGATTTGGTGAAAATTTCAAGTTGTTGCGGTTTTTTGTTTTTGAGTTAGAGCATTTTAAAAAAATATTTTTTATAAAAACGTGAATATGCGTAAAATTTCCTGTTTTTTCGTAATTTTTTTATCGTTTTCTTCAATTTTTTCAATAATTATTAAAAAAAGTTGGATTTTTGACTTGCCCAAGTACCATTTACATTCACTTTCCTTTCAGAAAAGTTGCTGTTTAAGAAGATCGAAGCTTTTTTACTGCCCCAAAACGTGATGACAGACACAAAAAAAAAAAACAACCATCATTGTAAAATCAATAGATTTCATCACTCCGTTCAGAATCTAAAATAACAAAAATAAATAAAAGAAAAACTGTTTCGCAATAGACTTTTTTATTATTCCTATTAGTAGGTATTTAATATAATATAATAGGCTGCTTTGCCTCCTAGTTACAAACCTTAATATTATTAAACATGCGTACTAAACAACGCACTCGAATACCTGACACACGCGGGCAAGTAGAGTGTTAATGGATTAAGAACAATTCGCGCGTTTTGAAATTAAATAATAAAAATTAGATTTACAAACGGTACAAGAACCATTAACCATTATAATAAAATCAAGCATTAAACTTTTTTTTTTTTTGTTTACGATCCGATGTTGTTATGTACTTATTAATATTATAGAAACCTTTTTATTTCCATCCATATATACGATATGAGTTTTTTTTTCTACCACAGTTTTGCACGCAACGATACACGCAATGCGTGTGTACATAATATAGACATGCGAAGCACTAACGTTTAAATATTTTGCAATCAGCTCGAACTTCGCGTGAACTATACTATAAATATATTTATAATATGTATATGAAATTTTTGTATATCTATTACGTGCGCACTACGTAGTTATAATATTATATTGGAATAATGAGCTCGAGAATGTGCGTTTTATACTGAATTGGCGGTCGTACAATACAACATATCATGATTAGTGGATTACTTATTCTTTTAAACCACACGTCGAAAGGTTAAAATTTGAATATCCGTGTGTGAATTTCGATACCATAATATTATATACTTACTTACATTTATATGCATTATTATTTGATTTATCTTATTTATTCGTAAACTTAAAACGTTCGAGACAACCAAGTCGATTCACAGTAAACGATCGCGACGTAATCTCTCGGGGGAGGGGGGACTTTATGTATGTAATATTATAATAATATACCAATGTATTATTATTTCGACTTCACACCGGGTCATAGATAGAAAACGTTTCGTACTGAGAAAACTCTATATACTTACATTTATATATTATAACATATATACCTAATACCTATATAACACGTCGCCATCGGTTTTTTCTTCTTCCTTTTTTTTTTTTCGTTTACCCCAAACGACCATTTGCTATTACTATGATTATTTAGTGCGCCCAGCAGGATAGGAAAACACCGCTACAAAGCGTAAAATCAACAGCATTTATTGTCGTACAAACATTTTCGATGTAAATACTAAATAATGGTAAAATACTACAATATACGCGTATTCTACAATATGCAATGACGACGCTCGACAATGGCGCGCGAGTATATAAACGTCGATTGTCTTATGTTGTCCTTAAATGTGTCGAATTGTCGATATCTATCGGGTAAATGTATGTACTCGTTGCGGGAAGGATAACAATATTGTATTATTGTCCTGGAAGCGTTTACAATTTCATGATCATAGGCACCGCCGACCGCTTACAAGCAAACCACTGCTGTTTTGTCTTAATTATATCGACTCTTTTCGATCGCAGCTATATCTTTTTCATTTTTATCAGATCGTATTCAACGTATACATATACATAATATTATATAATAATTGTCATATAATATTAGTGCTTAATGTTTTTTTTTTTTTTTTATTTATAAACAGTCATTGAGAGTACGATTGATTCATAAACATTATGCGTATTATAAACACCATTTTTTATTACTGGTTAGTCTAGTACGCGCTAGTTATACATAAGCTATTATAGTACAAAAAATACATTTACATTTCATTAATTTGTATTATTATTATTCACGTCGTAGTTATACGTAATCGTATTCTTATGCGATTGTATATTTACCACCGTGAAGTACGCTTTAGTTTATCACTGCGAATGCCGTAACATTTTCTTTATGCCTACTTAAAAAATTGACGTCGTGCGTAAATAACAACTATAGTTTAGTCGGGTAAAAATGTGTGTTCTTAACTAGGTACATGAACATATTTTTGGCCTTTAACGTTTTGTTTCACGACTGGGATACATCCTCCATCAACTTTTCTAAAAGACGTCTGCCTGCACAGTTCACAGATATTTTCAAAGGATGGGGGGGGAATTATATACATACATATGTAACTAATAATATTATAATTATTTAATACGTATAGTAAAGGACAGACCAAAGAGGAGCGAGTATATGTTATTATCAAACCTTCAACATTTATGAATTATTAAGCACCGGCATCATACTTTTCTCTGTACATGCACGGTTAAAATATTTACGAATGTTCGTTCAGAGCTAGCAACCAAAAAAAGGTTTTAACAATGTATTCGAGTAAAATATTTTTCTTAGATATATTATATATACACAATGCACATCCATGTACAATATATCTTATGAATTAATGTTGTGATTGTTTGTACTTAATGTAATATTGATGTAAGTAAAATATTATTTGCCTTTCCATGTTTAAATATTAAGCAAAGTCAACACTGTAGTATTTACGTAAAAAAATTTTTTACTTTAAACGTAATATAAAAAATATTATATGCTAATAATATAGTACTTAATTTGTATTCGAATAATAATTAGTGCACTGAACAAGTTAGTAGGTAGATATTTAATTAGGTACTTGCCTGATATCGCAAATAAAACCATTAAAAAAAAAAATAAAGGTAAAAAGTAAGAATGTATAATTTCATTAAGTATAATATACTTATTTGTCAAATCTAGTATATATAAAACATAATATGCAAGTACATAAATTATTCTTATTATAATAGTGATGTATGTATATAATCTATAAGTACTTGTTATTAATGATTATATAATAATACGATCATAAAACGTTTTATTTCGGACGTCTATAAATCAGAAAATTATCTTATTTGCTTACGCCTGTAAGGTCGTTCGCAATGATCGTAGTTGATCGTAAGATTGCCGAAGCAATAGCGAAAATAAATCAGAATCAAAATTAAAATAAATCGAGTAGGTAGGTAATAAAACGTCTAAAAAAGATGCGTTCTTGTAACGATGTATTGTAGACTGTTGGTAGATGGAGTTGTCCGTGATTTTCGCTTTCAATTTTTTTTTTCTTATTATATAATACACATCAATTCATAAGAATACCTATATGATTGATTTATACTTACAACGTTTTACCAGCTCGAGTTCACGCGGCCGTGGCGCTTTTCGTCCAAGTCTATCACATGTTTCGAAACCGCGTCGTTCCTCTGTGCACGTGATCCGTGATGTTCTCTTTTGCCCGTGTATAATAATATACAAATACGTATGGGTTATGAATAATAAATAATTATGCTATAACACTTATTACGTACAGGTATATAGTATACATACGCGAGTGCGCGTTGTCGCCGCGTATGGATATGTTGGATGCGTATATGTATACGTTTCGATAACGAAATATACTGCTGTACATCACATAGGTACACTGCCTATGTTTAATTACGATATCGATAGTACACCTATACAGTGCCTTATACAGTGTTCTTCTTCGGCAAACAGGTATGTCGAGGAATATTTGAATTGGTGTAACATTTGTCGCCCCTGCAGTCCTCCTCCTGTCCGTGTAACGATTTCCGGAATGTCGTTACGCCCAATCGTTGTTGTATATTATATATATTATACCGAGGTTATACGCACGGCGAACATTGTTCAAACGACGGTTATTTTATAATGGGGAAAGAAGAACGAGTAGAAGTCCTGCGCGTACATACCTATACATATACGGCCATCACCCCGCTCCGCTCTTGGATCACCAAAAGATTAGGGTATCTCTAGCCCGGGGGGACATGCCCACCATACATACCCTATATACGTGTACACAATTCGGAATGCGTAGATTCTGTTTGTACCGCGCAACTCAGAACTATTTGAATACATTTTCGCGCTACATATGCGACCGCGAGAGCTATGTCAAATATTCTCGCGTTTTTCCGGAAGACCCTGTAGAAATAAAGCTTTTCCAATACGCGTGTTGATTGAAACCGTTTTATGTATGTATACGAATAGCGAGTTTATATATATATATATATATATATATATATATAAGCGATCACAGGCACGACCCATTGCGACCGAGTACTGCGCATTACCTTTACATAATATTATAATACATGGTGTCTAACTGTTGTTGTGCGCAGGGGTTATATATTATAGGTGTAGACGAATGTAGTGCGCATTCCGTACACGAAAGACAGTGTTTTTTTGGGGATGGATGGTTAAATGCGCCGTTATTGTATTATGAATACACGGAGGCGGCCGAAAAAACCGAGGGAAAACGATGATTAATTTTCTCGGGGTACTTTTCTCTCTATCCGTCTCTCTCGTGCTTGACGTATATTTATGAATGCATATATACGTATCCTTCTCTTGCCGGCCGTTAATAGTTTTTTTTTCTTACACACACACACACACACACACATTCCGTGGCGCCGGCCTAGTTTTTTGTTGTTTTTTTACAGGGTGCTGCGTACGGTGATGTAATACGTATTTAACATTAATCACGTACTAAAAAGACTATTCGATTATCACGTTCTAACGTCGGCGGCGGTGCGTCGGTGATTGTGTTCATCGCGGCTAACGAACGACGCGAGTGCGGTCTATATTATACAATATATACGCATACCATTATAATATATACCCGTGTACCTATACAATATTATTGATAGGTATTTGTATAGCGTCGAACACGCAAGCGAAAAACAAAAATAAAAACTGAAAGGAATCCTCTTGAGTTATTAAAATTTGGTCGAACGCCAGCCGCCGGGTACCTATTTTAACCGTGCGATCCCATTACCGAGGTGCGAGAGAACAATGTGTAATGTGCGCACAGCGAAGGGGTTAAGCCCGCGGTTTTCGGTGGCCACAAATCTCTTTCCACTCGTCCTGGTATCCACCCTTGCATAGGATTCGTGTGTAAAGTTCGTATTTACTACGCTATCGTTTCTATTGTCCTTGCTAATTATACACCGTACAATGTAATGTATAGTACAATGAAATAGTTACCCTGGGATAAGCGGAGAAAACAGTTATACAATATACGAGCGATAGCCAAAATTCGTATTTTTTTTTTTTTTTTACAATAATCATTTATTTATTTATTTAATTTCATCATGAAAGATGATGATGCCCGAAGGGCAAATAGTTCAGATAAATGAATAGAACAAAAAATATAAAATAGTACATAGATTGAAATTAGCTTAGTAATTAAATTATATACAAATTAATAATACAAAATAAAGTTAAAAGATAACCTAGCTAAATTAACATGTGCATAAGGTATTAAGAACCAAAAGTATTATAACAAATAGACCATAATAATGTTATAGAATCATGGAAAAAATCAAAATTATTAATTTTATTACAAGAGTTTAGCATTCGATTTACCGGCGAGTTTCTACTATAGTTCTGTGTATGATGAGTAGGTATATAAAACATTGGGTAAGAGCGGAGAGATACTAGAGGCACATTTATAGGTATTGAGTTTAAAATTTCTGAACAGTCAATTTTATTATTTAGTAGATTATAAATCCATTTAACATCCAGACAATTTCTTCTACATCATAAGAGAGGGTACATTTTTAGATTATCAAGTAACTTATCTTGTTTAATTTCATTATTTTTAATCTTATAAGAGATTATATTTAAAAAACGATGTTGAATGGATTCAATCCTATTTATATCATTTAACACATATGGTGACCATACAATAGAGCCATATTCCAAGATAGATCGTACAAGTGCGATATATAAGGTTTTTAAACATGTAATATTTTGAAATTCACTACAATTTCGTCTTAAGAATCCTAATGTACTAGATGCTTTATTACAAATGTAATATGTTTTGAGATGTTTAGTATTCTCGCGGAGAGATCATTAAGACCGTTTTTGTGCTAGTTCCGATCGCTCTGTTCAACTGGTCCCGCAATAGATTATAAATTAATATTCAAACATTCAATGCTATTATAAACGTGTTATAATCATTTTACGAAGTACAGTTTGTTTCGCCCGTATTCCTCGGGTGCTTAAATAGCGTTTACCATTTACATGGGTTATAAGTTATCAATTAATAAACGCAATGAAACGTAATAACGATAAAAAAATATTCACAATAATATAGGTATAATAAATGTAGTAATAGTTGTAGTTATTTATTACTGTTATACATATTATATTTAACATAAATTGTACAAATTGAATAACGCATTCATAATATTAGATTCATTACATTAATTTTATTCATTAATGATGGAAGAATGATTTGATGGTATTGAGTTTGAACAATATTGTGTTGTTATCACTACACCCAATAAGTTAATCGATCGTTTACATTTATTGATCCAGATTTTACGTCATCCTATAAGGTAGTCGTCTAGAATTTAGACTAAATAATAATATGTATTCATCGCAGTTACCGCATCATAATTTATAGGTAAATCAAATTGTATTTTTGCGGTATATAAATTATAAATAATATATTATGTAACAAATTAAATTGTACATGACATAATTATCAATGAATATTGAATACCGGCTTGAAAAGTTTAGATTAAACATCTTCTTAATGTTTTGATTTGCACTATTCAGTATTCAAATTTTCGGAAACATCATCGGTCTTAAGTTTCTGTGTACGTCGTGCGCCATTTACCTACGCCGTGCTACAGTGTATAGCAAAATTGAAAATTTGTCGAATTCATCTGGTTGACTTCATAAACTTGTGGAATAGTATTAATATTAAAGTATTTAAAAATTACACTATTTTGTTGAATTAAAAGCAAAAACGGTAAGTATGGGAAAATAAAGGATACTATATTTAATCAGATTTAGGAGTCAAAGTCAACCATCCAAACTGCGCCATGCATAGATCTCTGTATGCTAATATAGGCTACATTGAATCATTGAATTGAACACCGCTACGTCAAGCTATAGTAATATAGGTTTTCCGTTATGTTAAGAGAAAAATATTAGTATTTACAAAATAGATTAACCTCTTTAGTCTGTATTGCTGTACGGTTAAACGGGAGCCATGATCATTACCGTACAAAGAGCACAGGGGACAATAACGCAAACATATTTGAAAACTCTTGATTTCTTGACCTCTTCATTACCGCACTCAATACGCATGTTTCCGATATATTATAAAAGAGATGCATAATATATTAGCCGCACATTTTCCATGGTTATCGATTAAAACTTAACCCGTTTCCGAACCTTTACCACACTA